>OZ023235.1:6724938-6963578 GCA_964006365.1 Trididemnum miniatum | reverse complement strand
TATCAGTGAGAATAACTAATTCTTATCAGCATTTTGTTTCATTCGCAAACGCTTTATAGACAGCGCTGTATAATTACGTGACAGGAGGATAAAAGCGAAGATTCAACCTTGACCAAACACTGTGAAAAGATTTGCAGAAATCTCAATTGGTCCACCAAGCGCCGATTATGAATTCAAGGCCAATTCAAAGCTGTAGCAATGCCCCGTTCTTACTACAGTAGTTTGACTTTCGGCTTTGCATCAAAATCAACAGAAAGCGAAAGCACTTAACCATAGAGTGCATGACTTTTTTTGTGTCTGTTACTGCATGAAAGGGTCTGTGAGACTCGAGCGTCCAAAAACTGGGTTTTGGTATGGCTTTAGATAAACTATACGGTAGTTTGAATATAGAACGTTGTATCTTCATAAATTTGTTTGTTAAAGGGCGTTGCAACACTTACATGGGTGGTCAAAAAGGATATGTCAAGGTCTTAAATGGTGATATAAACTGCCCAAAAGAATAGATTTAGATGCTCTTCAGTTCTTTAATTTTTTTAGTATGTTTATTGACTTAATTTCATGTAATTCGTCCAAAATAGCTCCCACCTAAATTCTATCAACTTTTAATGAAAAACGATTAATAAAGGCGTTTGTAAAATAAAAATCAGTTTTCGGCAAAGGTTGAAACACAATAGGGGCAACTGCACTGTGAACATAAATACAGACAAACATAGCCTTATAACACCGGAATACAATAAATATCGGATGCAAATAGCTAAAGAGGAAGAAAAGTACAGCCACAGTAAATCGCAAAACTGGACGTTTCGACAACAAAGATTCAGCTGTCATCATCAGCAGTGTAAGCAAAGCAGTAGGTTTCTTTCAGTTTTGTACTGCTTTGCTTACATTGCTGATGATGACAGCTGAGTGCCGAAACGTCCAGCTTTGAGATTTACGTGGCTGTACTTTTCCCCTTTAGCCTTAGCCTACACCGTTTTGCATAAAATGCTCATACACACAGTTGAGCAGTTTTTAGCAGAAATTGGCAGTGTTTTACGCATAACGGACACCCCTGCAGCACTAAGCAGTCTTTGTGTTGGAATTATGATCAACAGTGGTGAACGGAAACTTGCTAACTTGCTTGAATAAAGCTCTCGGTTGTGGTCACTTCGTACTGCTAGAAGTACTTATAGTCTTATAGTACCCATATCAGCTAGCGTTCCAAACTCCAAACCATGTTTAGCTGTTTAGCAGGCTTTTTAGCCATATCGATATATATTGAATGCATGCATGGGCAACTGCCTCTAAATGGGTACAATTCCTCATCAACAGTCACGAGTTGTTGTTTTCAATATTAGGCCCATCATTTTCAATCTGTCCTGGCTCAGAATCATATAATAGTTTAACCGATTTGGCCTGTTTTTCTGCATAGAATACAGAGAAAGCTCATTTATGGCAATCGTTCCTAATTGCCCTGTTTGTATTATTTGAAACTGCCTCTCTTTGGGTGTTTCAAAATATTTGAATAACGCAATTAGACACTATTGTGACCAGAGCCGGCGCCAGATCAGTCGACTTAGAAGGGGTCAAGTGATTATCAAGGAGGGCCCAAGTTTCAAATTAAGCACAAAAGCCACTATTTTCAAAAGAGCAAGCTTGTTGATTGGGGGGACCAGGTCCCCCTGCCCCCCTCAGCGCCGGCCCTGGTTGTGACAATGGCTATTCTTTTTCATGAATAAATATGGAAATCCAACATGTTTCGTAGAAGCAGTCGCAGTTTTTTCATAAGAAATGCGTAGGGGTCTGAGAGACCCTCGTCATGCAGTAATGTAAAAAGTGCATTTTTTTTATTTCTAGGAATTGCTTTGTTTCGAGATTTTATAGTTAAAAAGTTCAGCCCAAAAAAGAAAGTCAGAAAATTTGGGGTTAATCGAGTGAAAACTGTAGGAGCTACGCAAGGCGAAACACCGTAAAGGGTCTCACAGACCCCTTCATGCACTCTAGAGTTAAAAATGAAAAGTTTTGGTGGCTACAGCAACTGAGTGCATTTTTTGTCCTATTGTAAACTGCATATCCTCACACGTAATAAGCCTAGTTATAACACATTTACAATGACTAGCAAACAAGAAGTTCTATGCTCACATAATACTGAAACAGTGATGTCAGTTGTATGTGTAGATTATATACCTACAGGGCTTTGTAATGCGTTGAGGGCTATGTAACAACTACGTACGAGTTTAAATTTGTAACTTGTTAGCGCAAGAAAGAGTAAGAAAACTTCAGCATCAAACTTTAGTGAAGATTTACGACGCCAGAAAACAAAATGCTTTGGTTTGGCCTTAAATGCGCGAACTTTCAGGACGAGTGGCTAGCAGTGTTAACACTGAAGTTGGGGTCCTACTAAACACCGCAAAAGACTGAAACACCACAAAGGACCTCAAATTGATGTACTAAACACCGCAAAGTACGACAAAGGACCCTAAACCCCTAGTCCTAACCTAGCCCTAACCCTAGCCTTAACCCTAACCCTAGCCCTAACCTAACTCTAACCCTACTTTAACCCTTTACCCGGCACGTAGAGCTCGTGCATATATTTTTACGAATTTTTTCTTTCAGAAGAGTGCTTTAGTGCTAAAACAAACAAGTCAAGTTTATGTTTCGACTACAACAAAAGTCCCGACAGCCTTGCTACGCACAGCCAATCCAGGCTAAACTCATTCCAGAATGTAAAGACTCTTTTTTGCATTGCTTTACCTGGACATCAGACTGTAAAGACCTAGAAAAGAGATGAAGTCGAGATGTCCAGGTAAAGCAATGCAAAAAAGAGTCTTTACAGTCTGGAATAAGTTTAGCCTGGATTGGCTGTGTGTAGCAAGGCTGACAAGTCAAGTTTAGTTTTTGTGAAAAAAAGTTATTTTATTTTTTATGTTCCCAAAATGGGAACGTTGGCGGCTTTTGTATGTTGAAAATACCTATTTTTACGTTTGTTTGAAAAAATGTAATCAGAGCATGACATACCAAAAAAAAGTTTGTTTTAACAGCAAATAAATTAATGTGGTCGCAACAGGGCCGGCGCCAAGGAGGGGAAAGGGCAGGGGAACCTGGCCCTCCCCAATCAACATGCTTAGCCCCCCAAAAAACAAGCGTACATTTTTAAGATAGCTGCTTCTGTGCTTGATTTCAAAATTTTCCCCCACCTGAGTCGACTGTTCTAGCGCCGGCTGTGGGTCGCAATTTGAAAACTTTTGCTGCCAATAAACGCTGCCATCAATGATGACGCTATGTAGTTCCTAAATGCATCATAAGATTCATTTATCACTCTGTCATTTTCTGTCATAACTTGTGCTACAAGCCTTGTCTAGGCGCTCCTTTACGCAAGCCTGTCGAGTTTTATTGGGCTAAGCACACATTTTCTTTAACTTATTGCGTCCACAATTAGAGTCACTCCAACAAATCTGACAGATGGATTTCCTTGTGCGGTAGGGACCTATTAAATGCACTCTTGCCACTTCGGATTCAAAGTAGCTGCGAACGATTTCCTGCGAAAGTGCAGATGAGTAGCTTTGGTTGAATCGCAAAGTTGTAACATCGAAATACAGCAACACGAAAAGATTCAGTAAGTTGCTACACCAGTCCCACCATCATTCCTTTGATTGTAGTCTGGGCCTGTGAGAGGAAAGCAGGCGATCACATACATCTGTCTTTATCATGCCTTGATTGTACACCTTTCTCCTTTACTTCTTTCAGCTTTTTAAACAGGAAAAAGTCGACATAATTGCAATCAAGCAACAACTGGGCAACTGTTATTCCATTGAATGCTCTATTTTTTAAATCTTTGCTAGCTTGTTGAAATGTGGATAAGCAGGTACCGGTGCTGATTCAGACTAGAAACAAAACTCATGACTAAAAACAATCCCTCAATAATGAATGGTTACGTTAATTTAGAGCCTCATGTACGGGAGGGAAAAAGAATACACACTCTTCTCTTATTTAGTTTGCTTAAGCTTTTTTCCGCGATTTTTGTTTTTTCACTTACCCATAACAGTCTGCCCTCACTCATCCAAGCAATTTCTTATGAGTGCGGGTCTACATCAATTTTAGCTAAATCTGAATTATTACTCAACCTCTTTTCTCCTTTTGTCTTGTCATATTTAATTTTTCTCTTCCCATGCGACAGACGGATGAGCTGTTGCGCACAGAAATGCATCCCCTTCATTCACTCAACCTCTCTACCCTATACCACCTACAACTTTTACAAATCTTATCTCATGCAGTTAACTCTAGGACAATGTATTTTTACCGGAGTTCGGCAGAGTTATTCTTGGGATTCGGTGGAAGCCCTTTAAAAGTTTAACAATTTAGACTACAAAAACATAGTAGGCTGCAACTTTGCATCTGTTAGCTTATTGCGTCAGCTAGCTCACCAAAAAAAAAGAACTTCAGACCGGGCGAAGACCTTTTTTTCTTGGAGATCAGTATGCGGAAAATGGCTCCGTAATTCCCGAAAGGGTGATCCAAGAGCGCAATGTTCTCCAAAAAACAAAAACTTTTCATTAGCCCGTTGACCTGTGCTTCGGTTCCCAACATCGTTAGAATTCGACCGTTTAAGAAAAGTTACAGGTAAGAAACACTGCTTTAGTTTAATAGATAACAATCCTGCATAAATATATTTTGAACTTTCAAGATATCAGATGACATTTACCTTACTTTGCCGTTGTAGTAACAGCTGTAAAATAGTAGTTCTACGAAAGGGAATTATATACTGCAGCAATAAAAAATAGCATCACCAGCACAGCTTTTTTACAGCTTACCATAAAAAGTAATCGTGAGGAAAACGCATCCCGCGTTTGGACCAAAAAATTAATGACATAACAGGAAAACAATTGAATTTCATTTATAGCATAATGGCCATTTTAGTCATCATGATTTTTACATTTCTTTTTTTTGCAAAATTAGCTATCATAAAAAAACGTGTAGGCCTGTATTTTGGTACCAATAGCCGCTTACGTTCCCAATTTCGGAACATCCGATTTTAGAGCCCGCAAAAAAGCAGGAAGAAACAAATTGTCAAAAGTAAGTAATAAGGGTGTAAGCAGTATTCATAATGGTTACAATACAATAGCGTTTGGGCAAAAAACTAATGAGGGTATGTCCTAAAATCTCGCATTGGTCGGCGTGTTGCCAAATGTCATTTTGTTTCAAATTACCCTAACCTGTGCTCACGATGGACAGAAAATTTTTTATAGATTTTTGCTACCACTTGATTCTTACAAGTTCACCCTTCAATTAAAACGATATTGAACAAAATTTGATATCTACTTGGTAAATCAAAAAGCCATATTATGATGTTCCCAAAATGGGAACGTTGGCGGGTAAAGGGTTAAAATTCTTCGTCGTTGTTTGTCATGATATGATTCCAAGTCCTTTCTTGTTCTTTGCGGTGTTTAGCAGATCAATTTATGGTCCTTGGTTGTTCTTTGCGGTGATTAGTAGGTCAATTTGAGGTCCTTGGTCGTCCTTTGCGGTGTTTCGGTCCTTCGCGGTGTTTAGTAGGAATGCTGAAGTTGCATGACACAAGCAATCAGTCGCGCCAGCAGCAATAGAAAAGCACGTCTCAAAAATCAAAAATCTGTAAGCTGAATGTAATCGAGAAGTGGTAAAGTAAAATATTAAATTGGAATAGTTATGTTCCAAGTCTAATGTGCGAGTTGACAAATTTTTCACACAAAAAAGAATATGAATATTAAAGTGCTTTGTAACAAGAGGTTTGATGACGAGTGGCGTTTTTGCAACAATAAGCTGTAGGTAAGAGAAACCACAGAATTAACATACATTTTTTTTCTTTATACCATTGGGTTATGCTCACATTAAAAAGAAAAGAACATTAACCTAGCAAATTTGCCACTCATTTGTACTGGTAAATATGAGAATAACTTATAAGCTCAAACAAAGCTCGTTTTCACAGTAAATTCGATATATTTTCCTCCTAAAGCTGTTAGTGCTAGCGCTTGCGAAAGGCATTGATCCGCTGCATATTTTGCTTCTCAGTATACCAGCAGAGAAAACAAAGAGTAACATGGTCCTGCTCATGTACATTTAAGTCACAAAAGTTGTATTAGGAGATTGTTCACTGTCCAGCAACTAAAAGTTGATTGCTTCCATTCAAGTGAGCTTCTAGCGTAACTGGTCGGTGAGCGTAGTGGTTAACGACACTACCATCGGCCCGGTAGGTACCACATTCGATTCTCGGGCCGGGCAAATCAGATACAGTGTCGCCAAAGGTTCGCTATGCTCCTATGTTCTTCAGAGCTGAGTTGGCCGGCGCTAAGCGCGTAGATGGGCCTCATCCAAGGGCGTTGGAAGTACTTTCAAGTAGGGGGGGCTGAAATTTGTGCTATCATACCAACGTTTGGGGGGCTTTGCCCCCCCGACCCCCCTCCTTGTTATCGCAACATACATCATACGTGTCATGCATGCACTTTACTTCAGTACAAGTCATTTGGAGACTGTTTGATGAACTCAAGCTTATCTCCAGCATAAACACAGGAGCGAAATCGATGTTTACAAAGGTGTTTACCTCCTTTAAAGTAGCTTATTATCCGTTCACAAGCTCCTAGGCAGGAGCATATTTAGGGGAACATGCCATGCCATCCCCCCTTTTGTTTCTGTCTTATAGTAAAAAAAGAGCAAGAATAATGGTGACAAATATGCTACACTCTTTTGATGGTTTTCGTAGCTTATTCCAGGAGCGGAACCGGGTAGGTAGGTTGAGGGGTATGCATCCACCTACCTGCCATTTTCAAAAATATTTTTGATGTGTAAGCCTACAATTTTTCCATAATTTCGAACCTCTTCGATAGCAATACGCCTTAAGCACGCATAATCGAAAATGTACGAACAAAATGCATCATATTAGGTGAAGCACTCAGAATTAGGGTCAAAATGTTTAAACAAAATTTGCCTAAAAATTATTCAAAAAGCACTAAGTAGCCATTACAGCGTGTAAAATTTCAAATTTTTCCGGGGAAGCATGCCCCCGAACCTCCTATAGCTTTTTTATGTTTCTCAATCAGCTTCAAATTTGTTCTTCCCAAAAAAATGTGCTTGAAAAAATATGGAAGTTATGCCCCCCCCCCTTTTCAAAATTTCTTGCTACGCCACTGCTCCAAGGGTAAGCTAGCTAATTTTAATTTGATATTTTGTTGTTTCGCTGTTATTTGCCCTAAAGTTTCTTTTAAAATTGGTGAAAATTTCCTTGTGACATCATATTAACGCTCTAAGAGCTTGTACACGAAGTTACCACGAAATTCAATAGTTTTTGCAATTTTGTTCGCCTTTGTCACAAAGTTGCAAAAGTTAGTTCGTTGGTTTTGATGGTATCAATGAAGAAAAGAAACAAATAACAAGTGACGCCATTAGTCATTGTTGAAGGGCGAAAGGGTGTACTGTTGTTATAAATTTTTGAAAGGGGGGCTGAAGAGGGGCTCAAAAATTCTATGGAGGGGCTGAAAAAAATGTAGGGGGTCTTCAGACCCCCTCAGCCCCCACCTTCCAACGCTTTTGGTTTCACCACTTGTTACACGCTTTCCCGTGATGCTGCATGTGTATTGAAGATTTGCTTTTTCTACATTGGGTCTCGACTCGACCCCTTGACCCTGTTAACGAATCAAAACCACTGGAATCCTAATTCAACATCATTACCCAAATCAGAGTCAAAACGCTTGATTCTGCTGCAGACAAATCTGACAGTAATAAGGACGAAAATAATCAGCGGTATTATGATATTATAGGCTTACCCAGAGTTTCCCAAACTAGGGTCCGCGGACCCCTGGGGGTCCGCGACGATCGCACAGGGAGTTCGTGACAATGTTGCAAAAATAAAAAGAACTTTTAAATGATTTTTGCGGGACATTACACAGACCCAATTAATTACTGTAGTAAAGTCTTATAGAAAGTTTTTTTCTTCTACTACCTCTTGACTATTGAGTAAAAATATTAAAGTTGAACGCACGAGCAGAGATGATAGACTACAGTAGGTCAGAGAAACCCCGATGCAAGCTTATTAAGATATACGTTTATAACAGGGCCGGCGCCTCAATCGACATGCTTGCCCCCCCCCCAATTAATAAACTTTCTTATTTGAAGACAGCGGTTTTTGTGCTTAATTTCAAACTCTAGCCCCTCTCTGATAAACGCTTGGCCCCTTTAAGTCGACTGCTCTGGCGCCGGCTCTGGTTTAAAAGATATGGGATGCAAGCTTTAACGGCTTATTTTCTTTTACATCCTGTTGGTATAGAGCTATATAATAACTAAAAGCATTATAATTGTGTAAATGCAAAATTAAATCAAACCTTCATTATACATACGGTAATACGCAGAAGCGTGTAACTAGTGGCGGGACCCTCTCCGCGACTGTGATTTCATTAGCGCCCAAGCAATACAGCTTCGACTGCCAAGAACCCTGGAAATGATGGCAAACTGCTGTTGGCGACGCTGTGTCTGATTTGACCGGTCCGGAGATCGGACCCCAAATCTTGCGCACCGATATTGATGTATTTTACAAGTACGCCAGGGGTCGGCAACCTACTGCACTGAAAAAACCATCTTAACCAATATCCCAAAATATTAAACACACTGTGAGCAGCAAAATCACTACGGCAATCAAAAAATTAAAAAAGATCTTTGTCTCTCTCTCTCCCAAAAAAGATCTTCGTTTATCCCCACAAAAAGCCGCAACCTGAGGATCAAAGAATTGCCGGTTGCCGACCGCACTACGCCAATCGCTCGGTTTAAATGTACAATTTATGGACAAACATTCGAAACAAAAGCTGTGAGAAGCAACCCCATCCGTCCCATTCATGTGATTCATACGTGTTGGTAAAAATGAAATTACGATTAAGCACAATTTACTGTATTTTCGTGTTGCATTTTATGCTTTTATAGCAGTTGGGTGAAAAATTAACGCAATTTAAAAGTGGGGTCCGCGGTAAACTTGATTTGCAAAAATGGGTCCGTGGCACAAGAAAGTTTGGGAAACCCTGTCACTAACTTATCGAGCTATTTCAAAATTTTGGTCATTATTTAGCCACTTTCTTTCTGCTGTTAGTTAGTTAGTTAGTTAGTTGCATATTTATCCTCCTATCACGAGAAAGCGATCAATGCGCTATACGAGCTCGCTTAGGAGTTGCCAGCCATCTGTCTACCACACCAAGATGGGGGAATCCCGCTAAGTGCCTTTCCCAACGGCACAACAAGTAAACTTGCCGGCTTGTTCTCCACACTGTCCCTTCAATGCTGAGCGTCAAGCAGGGAAGCTGTGAACACCAATTTTAAAGTCATTGGTTTGACCCGACTCGGAATCAAACCCGAGTCTACAGCTCAAGAGACAGACGCTCTATACCACTCGGCCATCTGAGCTGTAGCTTACTGATGGAGAATAATGCATGCATTGTAAGGCTAAACAAATTGTTACTATGCGCGGCGGCCTCAAACTACTGCAGGATTTGAAGATACGATAACTACAAATTTTAGGTTGTTTGCTAAAATTAAAAGAATGGTTAAAGGGTTTTTGATCGGTCAACAAAGTCTGATGCTTTTTCCCTCCAATAAAACCAAGTGTGTCCAAAAAGAAATAACGCTAAAGGAGTGCGAGATTCTTGTATTTTCGGCCAACTATTGTACAGTAGTTGATAAAGACTTCTTTATCGGTGCGGAAGGTCTGGGATTCAACTCGCGGGCCGGTCAAATTGGACACGGTATCGCGAACGGCTCGCCATCACTGCTATAATTCTTTGGAGCTGTGTTTCCCGGTCGCTAAGCCACGGAGATGGGCCCCGCCTCTCGTGACACGCTTGGACGTCATACCACGAATATAATGAAGGTTTGATTTTTTTGCTTTGTCAAGCTACAGTATAAATACAACTGCGAAGTTTGTTCACAGATTGCATTGATCGCAGCTGTGAAGCTTCGCATTATTTTGTGAATGAACAGTTTTAATAGTTAATGGTCACTATAAGAGCTTGCTGCAATAGACTGGTGATGTATCATGGCGAATTGTACAAATACGTGTTTTCATCAAGCTTGATCTTTATAAGGGCCCTTTCACACGAGGCGACCACTGTCGCGCGTCTTCACTTTTTTGAAGACGCGCGTCTTTATTAGTTGAGCGACTGTAGTCGCGCGACCTAAACTATTCCAGTTAGATAAAATCTTGATTGTACTAATAAGTCACGATGGAGGCTGAAGATGCAACTGCTATTGTATTCTTACTTTCAAATTTACGGAAAGCTAAGGAAAAAAAAAAAGGAAAAGGCAAAGGAAGCACTGGGTTCATCCGCTGCTTCAAGACCGATCTGAAAAAAGATTGTTCATCACTCTCTACGCTGACCTTAGATCGAACCCAGATAAGTTTTTAGCGTTTGCACGCATGAGTTTGGGTTCGTTTGATGAGCTTTTTGAGAGCTTGAAGTCCTATTTGATGAGAAACGATACAACTATGCGTATGAGCATATCGCCCGCGGAAAAAGTTCTGGTCACTCTAAGGTAAGTATAAGCCTGTGAGATTTATGGCAAACATGAACACTAAAAAGTAAAAGCACAAGTTTTATTTGAAATTAACGAAATTAAATCGCAACAGTCTTACTCAACACAGAGCCCAAACAAGCAAGGATCAAGCTGTACTACGGTAACAATTATATACAAGTGTAAACAGCCACACAAGCCATGGTAATTGCTTAGGGTTTAAATTAAATTTTCTGGATCGTGGCCATACTGGTCAAGTATAAAATCAAATGTTAAAACGACTAATATCAGGGGAACCGCGTTTTGTTGCATTTCCATAGATACTCTTATTATGGTCAGAATGTACTGGCCTCAATAAGTTCATGTTTCCGCATGGACCCATCATAGATGTTTCATGCTGTTGGTTGAAAGAATTCGCTCCAGATGCATGATTGTACGATGAAATATCAGGTTTGTTAGACGTTGGATAACTGGCATAGGCAATTATCTGGATAATTTGTGAACGAACTTCAAGCTTCATATTTTCTGGAACCTTTTTCATCGGATTTAAGAGAGACAACAAGAACATTCTGTCATCATCGTTTTCTTGGTTCTTTTCTCTCTCTTCCCTTGCTTGGACGCTGGATTTTAGCACCCGAAAAATGTCCTCTAAGCTATCATCATCATCATGCTTTTTCACTATCTTTTTTTTTAGCTTTTATGACTTGATTATCGCAGCTTTGCTGCGCACTGCTTCAAGTACTTGAATCATGTCCTTGCTCTAACTCTAGTGGGGTATCTACCTCAATAGTACTTTCCACATGATCTATGCTACTTGTAGTATTTTTGCTAGTTGTGACTCTTTGCAGGAAAAGTAATTGTTCATAATAAACATAGGCCTACGTAGATTTTCTTGTAGCTGCTGCTGATCATCCACTCCTAGTATTGCTTAGTCTGCCTCTCGTGAAACAATCTCTTAAGCTCTTCCACTTTCGCTGCAGTATCTTTCCTGTAATATTTCATGTATTTAATATTTTATTTGATACTTGTATTAGCGCGAACATTTTTGAAAATTTTAACTTAATGCGTGTGAGGTGAGAAGCAAAAACACCCTATAGCAACAAGCGTGTTTTTTTTCGAAAATTTGGGTAGAACTTGGGCAGATAGCCGTTAAGCCCTTACTCCGAAATTTTATGTATAGAGAAAATCGTATTTGTTTACCAGCTGGTTACTGGCTTAATGGTTAGAACGCTTGCATTTGTAACTGCAAGACTCGAGTACGATACTTCGTCAAGTCAAAAACCTTCAAAAATAGTATTTGTAGCTGCAGCTTTTCAAACTTTAACAGTTATACAGTATAACCTGATCATTCGTACCATTTCCTGTTGTACATGAACAGTTTTCAGTTTTCATTCTATAATTTTTAGATATCTTGGGACGGGCTGCACCACGTCTGATCTGCATTTACAATTTCGACTTGGAATATCAACAATTGGTTAACTCAAATCAACAATTGCTAAACTCATTCCAGACTGTAAAGACTCTTTTTTTTTTGCATTGCTTTACCTGGACATCTCGACTTCATCTCTTTTCTAGGTAGTGCCCTATGTTTAGCAGGCGACTGGCTGACAAAGGCTGACGAGACTTTTGTTATAGTCGAAACATTAATTTGTCCCTTGAAAACTGACATAGTTTTTTACTAAAGCTACAACTTACCTATTTCGTTTTTATCCTGCAGAGAATTGCCATCATCTGATGCAAAGACATTGCATACCTCATCCCATAAAGCTTTTCGCTGGTCTCTATTGGCATAAGCAGGATCAGACAAATCCCACAAACCGGGCCTTTGCTCCACTGCATGAATTAGCTGCTCAACATCAATTTCTATGTCCATTATAGTGTTTATATAGCCTATGATGCGACACGTCTAATCTATAAAACAACCGGTATTTAAACCTGCATGAATTAGCAGCTCAACGTCAATTTCTAAGTCCATAGTCTGTATGGCGTATGGTACGATGTATCTATAGTCTATAAACAACTGGTAGTTTAAACTGCAGTCGCTTTAAAACCCGCGTCTCGTGTGAAACCTTCCATTCATTCACATTCAATCTCATGGTCGCGCGTCCAAACTAGTCGCCCACAAGTCGCGGGATCACGCGACCAAGATTTCTGTCGCGCGACCAAATGCGCGACCGCGACCACGTGTGAAAGCCTCCATTTAAACCAATGCAATGTTCTGGTCGCGCGTCTTCACTTTTTGCAATCGCGCGACAGTGGTCGCCCCGTGTGAAAGGGCCTTAATGATTGTTTGCGACACCGAGCAATGCAAGCACGACTTGGGCCGGGTGTACACTATCGCTTAGTGCACGAAAAAGGGTGACCGGTTATCATTTTTTTCGTCCTTCCAGACTCATCAGATGCACAACTATACGAGAGCCAAAGCTAGCTCTAATGTTGAAATGTTGTGTGGTTTTATGGCGCTTTATAACTGCTAAGGTCCTTTCGCGCCAGGACTAAGTTTTGTCAAGAATTCACTGACGTACTTTATTCTCTGTTCATTTCATCCTCCGCGCTACACTCAATTGCTGAGCGTTTAGCAAGTGTAACAGCAGATACCAGCTTTAAAGTCTTTGGCTGGACCCGACTGAGAATAGAACCCAGTCTACCAGCTTCCAAAGCGAAAGCTCTAACCTAGCTCTAACTAAACCAACCAAAATCGAAGCTTATATACAGTTTGCTAATCAGAAGGGCGAGGTAGGACGGAAAGCGGTCCAGGTCCAGAACTTAATTACAAAATCCAAGATTACGTAAACCACAGAAGCACCTCGAAGCAAAAAGCGCGTGGGTCAGATCAGAACACAATTAGCTAAGACAACGAAGCACCATGCGCGCGTGAAAATGCAAATTTAGTTAACTGCAAATTTAAAATCGAAGTCGAAAATATCTATGAAGCACCACAGAAACTCGTGAATAAGTGCAGCAAAATAACTAGGGAAGCAATAAACGCAGCCGAAGAACAATCTCAACAACTACAGTATCAACTATACACCAAGAACAAAAGTTCGTAGTAAGGTGAAAAACTGCTTGGGATCACTGGCGTACGCAGAAATTTTCTGAGGGATGGGGGGCGCGCGAAACAGTGGGGGCCCCCAGGATTTGGCAAAAGCAGGGGTACAACCGGGGGTCTGGGGGCGTAGCCGCCAACAAATTTTTGCGGTTTTAAACACTCATTTTAGCACACTTTTTTATTGAAAAAGAGCGGGCAGTGAGTGCAGTCACTATAAACCAGTGTGGTCCAAGACTAAGAGCATTAAGGGCCGCCTAAAAGTTTGAAAAAGCTTCGCGGGTCGCAAAGGTAAAATCTAGGTTTTGATCATAGGCGGAGAGATTGTTATTCTACTATTGACTTTATATGCCTTACTAAATGTCTTACGTTTCATGCTTGTTTAAGTCTTGAAAATTGGCGTTAGCGCAACGTCGCATGAAGCTGTCACATGTGCAACTGAATCACATTTGGCAAAGCTTTTCAACATACCTGTTTGCTTAAAATTGCTTCTCTTTAATTTTTTCAATATTGCTTCCCTAGAAGTTCCGTGGTACTGAACGTATCTTTTCGCATATAGCGTTTTGTAATGTCGCTTAGCATTAAACTCTTTGGGAACAGATATTACTTGAAGACACACTAAACGTAATTAACGCGAACGACATTATGTTTAACCATTATTAATGACGAAGAAATATCTATCCTCCCAGTTAAAACTGAACTCTCTGTTTTCCTCGGACACTTTTTTTTTGGCACTCATTTCATGCTGTTAGTGCCACTCACTTAATTTCGCAATTTTTACGCTGCACATCTCGCTGAAGATCGTTTTGAAAACGCCCACATGATAAGTATGCGAGATATTACATAACCCGCTTTAGTACGTAGTAAATGTCTTAATGTGACGTCAGATGCATTTCTACAGTACTTCAAAATGACGCGTTCAAGTGTACTATGAAACATTCTCGTTATTATTCTAAGCTTGCAAATTTCTCGCCTCTTAAAAAAATCACGTAATTAATGCGAACGATGAAATTTTTGAGCCTTGTTAGATACAAAACAGGCAACGAAGATTAAAGTGTTCGAGGGCCTCGGTTTGGACCACACTGCTATAGACAATGCAAAAATATTTTCGCAACTTATGTCTAAAAACAGAAGCTTGGCTAAAATAAGTGAAAGGAGGCTGCAATCATTATTAGTTTGTGAAATCACAGACTGAAAGTTAGGTTTTAGCACCTTATTGCAAGGCCAAAGGGGGGGGGGGGGGTCATGGCACCGTGCTCCCCTCTCCTTGGGTGCGCCTATGGCGCGAGGGAAATTTTCTACATTAAGGTACGATTTTTTGAGTAGTATCTGAGCGACACAGGCTTTTAACATGTATCGAAGAAGGCCTGAGGGGGGCGCACGCATAGGAGCCCCCCTGCGTACGCTACTGCTTGGGATAATCGAAAACTAGCGAAGCTCATGTTTGGTTTCATTGGCATGAACGTATGAAAACAGAAAGGCACAAAAACCTCCTATAAAAGTAGGTTCAACCCAGTGAGGCGAAGCGAGCTTGCAGGCGTTTCAACCGTTAGCAAAATGGAACATTAGCAAAAGAGCTAAACAGGACTTGATTACACACTAATAAACGCTTGTTGTAACACAACACAAACATTTAGAATTGGCTTGGTATCAAACAATACTTGCAATGGTACTCACCCATACTTTTAGGTCGGAGATCCTACTAACTGTGTTGACAAAGGTGACTTAAAAATTTTAGAGAATTTCAGTAACGGCATTTGTCAAACTGCGTCTATAAACATTGGCGGTTCTCGGATGTTTCTCCGAATTCTCAACGCAAGATTAAATAACTGTAACGAGAAATTGCCGTTTATTTGTCAACGGCTAATTACAAAGCGAAAAATTGTCATAAAAACCAGTTCCATCACTACCAGCACAACAGGATCTACGGGAAGGCTGCTGCTCTCAGTCTACCTGTAATCATTGGAGTGGCAGTTGGATTGTTGATTTTACTGCATCTGATAATCAGTTTACCTTTTTTGGCGTAGTAAAAAACGTAATAAAATGAACCATCAATTTTCGGGAAGACCATCGGATTTTTCAAAACTTCAGAAAAACATCGTAAGCAATCCTGAAAATCAAAATCAACGAATTGTTTCAAGATTAGTTAGGATGTTTTGGTATTAAATACATCGATTGATAATTATAATTTTAATACACGTTTTTATGTAATCTGATTACTACCGGTATAAGGAGTTGGTATTTAACGTCTTTACTTTATATTCAGAAACGAAGTCGCCGATCAATTACAGAGATACCGTGACTCTTTGCTTGACAGTTTGACTGAAAGCAGATCTGGCAGCATGAAAGCAAATGCAGATGCTAACCCATACGATTTTGCTGAGGAAAATAACGCAATGGAAGGAAATGATTCCTATGTGGCTGTAGGCCTAACTGGCAACAATTACAAACCTGCGGAGCCGTCCCATGAATACGCCGGAATCAAACATCCTTCATTTGGTAAACAAGACGACCTGTATGATAAATTGTACTATTCGAAACCAGACGATTCCGGTTCCAACCAGTCTGCATCAATAACAAAGACTCCTGCTGAACCAGCTGTTCAGTATGCCGTAATTCAGGGGTGGAAAAAGGCGGCCCGCGAGACCATTTTGTGCGACCCGCGAGCACTTACAAAAATTTAAACTGAATCAAGCCCCGAAAACAATCTTTTTATTTTTACCTCAGTTCTCCGCTGACTTTCAGTAAAAAAAGGACATATGCGGACGTGATGACCTTATTTTTTGGTCTTCACTTGAATCTGAGTGAAAAATTGGACGTCTGCGGACGTGATGACCTTCTCTTTTTTTGGTCTTCACTTGAATTTAAGTGGAAAATTGGACGTCCGCGGACGTGGTGAACTTTTTTGTGGTCTTCACTTGAATTTGAGTAGAAAATTGGACATCCAAGGACGTGCGGCCCTCGACTTAAAAATTTTTCGAAATTTTTTCAAATGCAGCCCTTCGTGTGAACATAATTGCCCACCCCAGCCGAAATCAGAGCTGGGCACCCGGTACTTTAAAAGTAACGACGATATCGTTACTCGGTACCGATTTTCTTTACTTGTGAAACGAAAATTTTTTCTTAAAAACTAATTTGTGTTTTGGTTTACGTCTTGCAAAGCAACGAAATTAAAGCTTTAACAAGCTTTTTGACTCATCTGGCGCTAGTGTAAGGTCTGAGTTGTAGTCTCACGCGAATCTTCATAGCCTATTGCAAGCGAACACGTCGGTTATATCAACAAGGTGACAGCGGCACGCTTACTAAAACAAGCATTTTCATATATGGCAACATGTATAATAATCTGTTGGTCTCCTTCATTAAGCTATCATCATCAGAAACTCGCCCTGGAGAGCAGAAACTTTTGTCAAACCCCAGCTTATCTGGCTACGTTGCTACATTCGAAGAATGCTAAGGATGTGAAAAAGCTTATGGCTCATATACGAAAAAAATGTTGCCAAGGTTCTTTCTGTGTGAATTTCATCATTGTGTTGGAGGAGAATTTTTTTATTTCAATACCACTTTCAGTAGAGGTTGGTGTATCAGTAGCAGCATACTCAAAACTTTTAGATGAATCAAAATCTACATTTTTCTCAGAATTTGCAGATTTGTAGTTTTATTTTGATTCAATGACACAGAAATGAATTTTTCCATTTAGTCTAGACCAGTAGTATTCAATTTTTCTTACACAAGTGTGGGTCCAAATTGCCCCCACGAAGCATTGATGAGCAAAAATATAAAAAGTCTACACGTGCGCAGATCTCCTATTTTTTCACTAAAAATCGGTGGAGAGCCAAAAAAAGATCTGCATGCGGCCCGCAGTTTGCTCAGCTCTGGCGTTGAGGAATTTTTTTATGATTTAAAAATTTCGTTATTTGCAACACATTTGTAAAAACTTTTGAAAGATTATGAAATAGATATGTTGCTAATAAATCTGAATCTATTTCTACATATTCACCACAGTTTAGAAACATCTAGTTAAAACCCGACAGTCTGTTTCATCTCATCTTATTCAAATAGAATAGATTTTATTTGAATAAGTTACCCCTGATGACCTCTTTTGGGTAAAACCGACTGTCGGGTTTTAAATAGATGTTATTAAAATGAGGTGAGTGATTTTGTATGTTTGCTCTAACTGAACTCAATTATTCAGCACTTTTTGAAACACTAAATCGCATCGTTAATGAATTTATTTCTATTGAGAAATCAATCGCTAACAATATTGGTAGTAGAATTCGTCTATAACGGCGCCTCTAGGGGATTTAAAAAATTGCCGTTAGAGGTGATTTGACGTCGTAGGCGCACGCAGGGGGAGGCTACGGTGCCATGCCCCCCCCCCCCCCTTTGGCCTTGTAATAAGGTGCTAAAGCCTAACTTTTAGCCTTTAGTTTCTCAAACCAATAATGGTTGCAGCTTCCTTTCATTTATTTTAGCCAAGCTTCTGCTTTTAGGCATAAGCTGCGAAAACATTTTTGCATTGTCCATTGTGACTGCACTCACCGTATGCCCTTTTCGATACGGTATGCTAAAATGAGTGCTTTCTATGTGAAAACCGCAAAAATTCGTTGGCGACTAAAATTGCGTCCAACGTTATAAAAATGTTTCAAATTCAAAGCATTTATTCTGAAAACGCACACGGACCGGTCACAAACTTCGCACGGGGCCAGAGCCGGTGGTTGCCGACCGCTGATCTACTGTACAACAACGTGGTTTCGCGGTGCTTTTTAAAGGTGCTTTTCACGGAAAAACGGGTAATTTTTCCGCTTTTGCTTTCTTAAGTTTACTTCAAAAAAATTACCGAAATATCAAGTAAAACGGTCTAAAAAGTAATGACGGTACAAAAAAACGGTACATTTTTTAAAAAGTATCGACGGTACCGATTACGGTACAAAAAAGTACCGCGTTACAGTACCGCGGTACTGCTTAACTCTGGCCGTAATTGATCACGCAAATAAAAAAAATGAAATAAAGTGTTTTCTTTGCACAGCGAAAAGTGCCTTCATCAACTACTGATATAGCAATACTAATCCAATACCACGTGTTATTTAGTAATTGGCATCAAATTAAAGTTGATCAAATTGAAAACTCGGCAGTACTGTTGATTCTTATAGATAGCCAAAACTACACCAGCTTAGCGTACCGTAGGCTACGGCAAGAAACCCCTTTTTTCTGTCTTCAATTCTGTGTGGTGACGAAAAGTATTTTTTGGGCACAAACATTTTTGTCTGTGAGACCTCGCGTTGAGTTCCAGGAGAGAGGGTGAGAGGCTACGATGGGCTGCGTATATTTTTATACCCTTTCATTGGCTACATGAGTTTGTTAAAATGGGGGGGGGAAGGGGGGAGCAATTTGGGGCTGCAGCAAAAATCTGGGAGGGCCATGGCCCTCTCTTAAAATCGCCACTGCTCGCAGGTGAAGAACCTCTGCTCTAAAGTCTAAACGTTCACATCGACTTGCCAATTTTAAGAGCCCCCCTGGGCTTCCCTATAAACATTTTTTGAGAACTAGGGAGGCCGAGCCTCCCCGCTTCCCCCCACCAAGGCACCCCTGTTGGAGAGTTTTATAAAATAAAACTAGCGGCCAAAATATAACCTTTGTGAAAATTGTAACTTGTGCAGTAAATTACGTAAGAACTGCATATTATTAAAAATTATGTAACCAACCCAATGATGTCATGAAGGTATCATTGCTCAAGATGTACAGTAGTAGATGTACGCGACATAATTTTGTAACGTCAACCACAATCCTAGCTTGGCAAGATGATATCATTCTTTTTAGAGTTGAGTAAGCGCATTAAAAGAATTGCTTAATTAGTTTACACGTTATTACTTCACTACGAACTAAGATTGAACAAGTACCTTGAGCACGCTGACTTATGTGTAATACAGTTTCGAGTCGACTAATGGCGTACCTGAGATGTCATCCTAGCAAAGGGATTTGTCGGTTGTTTTGTGAATATATCCATCAGCGAAAAAAGTAGAAAAACCATTGCCTTATAATTTATATTGTATTGTGCTACATAATTTGCAAGATTTTTTTATCTTGTTTGTGTTTTTGCTTGGTGAATATTTAGATTCGCATAGTGTTCAAACTATTTCACTTCCAGCATTCGCTAGCTTATCATTGGCGAGTTTAAGAGGTTCTAAAGGGGTCAATCACAGCCCTAAGTTTTTATACACACTGTAATACGTTTGTATTCGATATTTTGAGACGTACAAAACCGCATGTAAGCATTTCTAATTTCAGTCAACACCCCCGTAAAAAATCAGGATCTGCCCCTGCTGATTTCGTAAATAACCAACCTCTTTAAAAAAAATCGCCCAGAGCTTGTAGGGGAAAGACTACCGATATTAAGATTTGCATAAAATTTAACCCTTAAACGCCGAAGTGTTTCGTTAAACACTATTACCTATGTGGGTCGCTAGCGACCCAGGGGTTAAAAACCATTGCTACAGGTTGCTATGCGTACTTTTTTTTTCAATATGCTTACGAAATAAGTAAAGAAGTTGCATGTTCACTGTCATTGACCGTCAACAATCATGTTTCAGCATAAACATACTGAATTTTTAGCAATTTCAATGAAATGTTTTTTTATTTTTTATTGTGCGAATTTTCTCGAAGTTAAGGCGTACAATAATACTCTGCTAACTAATAAGAACAAGGAATTGATTTAATGGGTCATTGTAGCAACAGAAAGAAAAAACAAGAAATTTGAAACAATGCAGTTTTTAGGGATGCCTATGCAGTGGGAATGATGCCAATGTGGCTCCGCCGTCTTTTGCATTCCCTTTCTGATATGTAGCTAACTGAAAATAGTCAGTGATAATTTTGTAACCACATTTCTGCAGCTATAATTTTGTTAGCAGCTTTTGGAAGTTGTTTCATTTGCACTAGATGCTTTGATTTGTAGAAATGCGGCAAACATATCTCTCGCTTTATAATCTTCATCACCATCAAAGCAATTTACTGTAATTTACTCAAACTGATTATGGCAAAAAAAGCTGAAAAAAGAAGCTCTGTCTGGTGAGCCAAATAACCGTGGATAACCAACAAAGAGATTCGTGTAGAAATTAATGCGCATCCATCAGATACGCACAACCAACAAATCAGATGGCACCCACTGCTTTAAGGTCCCTTCTTGCACGATTTTCAAATGATGGGCAGCTGCAATCTGCCTTAGCAAATCATTATCAGTGGCAAGAAAAAACATTCCGGTATCCCCATTATGGATGTCTTTTGCAGCTCCTAATATAGCCTTGCGCTGATTTGTCCAAGATGTTATCCGCAAATTCTGGAGGATGAGGACACGTGGTAACCCACACACGACCATTTCTATATTGAAATAAGCTTTTCGCTGAAAGATCGTTCGTCCTACCAACAGTGGGGTCTTTACCATCACTCTCCACTCTATACTGCTTTTAGTCAAATCATTTTCTGCAGTTGTCACTTGTCAGCTCATAATCTGGCACTGTCTCTGATTGCATTATGGATGTCGACAGCAGATGAGTCATTATCCATATTTGTGTGAGCTATGCTAACGTTTTTGCAATGATGCTTGGTCAATGTTATCTTTAGAATACTCGTTTTCAACGGTGGTTTGATCATCTCAAACACTCTCCTCCAAGTCTGCTGACCTAATATTGAACTGCGGCTCTTGCTACATTCAATACCATTTAGCTTCGAGAAAAACTTGCAATATTCTCTAACAGCACGTGAATTCTTTTGCTACATTCACTATAGCATACATACATTATATTTGTAGTGTTTCAAAAATTTTCCACTGACGAAATAGCTCGCCAGAGAAGATTAGACACTAGAAGAATACCGGAAGTTACAAGCTGTAAAGATAAACAGTCCAAGAGAAACAGAAGAAGAAAAGTCTGCTCGGGTCGCTAGAGACCCATATAGGCGTTTAAGGGTTAAGCAATTCAAAATTGAACGTGACTGTTATATTATCGAAATAGAATCAATTTAGTGGCATTTTTCCATTCACTCTAGTTTGGTGTTTGTTGAAGCAGGATATGACGTGTTTGGTTTGGAATGACAATTATTTAGTCACGGCCTAGTTATTAATAATAGCCTATAAGACTGTCTTCTCAGTATAAAATAAACCTAGCAAGCATAACAAACATATTTATGGAATACAGCAAATACGGGAGAAGAATCGAAATAAAAAAACAGAGCCACATTAATTCGTAAGCAAGACAGTGCAAAACTAAAGATTTGTACTGCTTTGCCTTCACTGCTGATAGTGACAGCTGAATCTATGATGTCGAAACGTCCAGTTTCAAAAATGACTGCGGCTTAATTTTTTCCCATTATGATGCATTTTTTGTTGCTGCTTTTTTCGGCAAAAAAGTTATCAACTTTTAAGTTAATGCTCGAGCTTGTTTCTGTATACCTGCCTTGATAGTTGTTATACTGTCTTGGGAATGAAGATGCTGAAACATAAATTTAAAAACTTAGGCCAGACAGTGCTGTGTACAATGCACTTTGTGGTGTGGCCTAACGCTAACCAACTGGAATTTACGATAAAATGCCAATCACATGCTCACACAAAAATATTGGAGATATTGAAATCTTTAATTCACCGTTTCATGTTTTTAGTGATTGATAATGCAATTGTGAAAATAAATATTTTCAATATTTAAGGATAAAAAATGCAGCTAATAAAATGCCCGCAACTAGTTGTTTTCGGCTAGATTCAGCTGTCATTATCAATAGTGTTGCTTATCGGTGGCAAACTACGGTAGAAACTTCGCTTCTTCTCACAGTTTTGTATTGCTTATAATGACATCTGAGTCAATGTGGCCGAAATGTCTAATCAGGAGAATTACTTGGATTCGTTTTTTCTCATTAGCCATTTTCATTTCATGCTTATTGAGGTTTGACGTTTCACGTTCAGCGTAGTTCTGCAGTTTACGCCTTTCAATTTTCTGTTGGCACATATCGTGGAAATTTGCTTCGCGTCTCAAACTAAGTTTTTGGATTTCTTTCTAGTCGTGTGCATTTTCAGTCATTTATATTCAAGTTATTCTACATTTACAGTACATCTTTGTATATGCGGTAGAGTTATTTAAGCTTATTAATTTGGCTTTGCTTTATGTTCGCAGTATGCTACTATGCGTATTTTTTGTTACTGTTATTAGGTTTCGTTGGTAAACTGATAAATATAAACCATATTTCGTAAATTTGTGATAATAGAAACCATTCCGGTAATTCTATAGTGATTAACGGTGCACAAAGTTAGCTGTTAACCGGTAATTAAATGGAACAGTTCTACGAAAGCAGTAATTTTAATTGTAGCGAAAAAATAACACGCTTTTTACATGTATTTTTACGAAATCTGTCAGTTCTTGAAACAAAGTAGGAGATGACAAAATTACAAAAAAGTTAAAAAATGAATGAAACATGGCAAAGAATAGTTGTCTGTGAATGAGGCATTCGCTATAACAGTACCGCATATAGGTTCATTTACAAAGGTCATGAAGCTGGTGGTGGAGCTAAGTGACTGATTTCACGTTTACCAACGGAACCGATTGCAAGAACATACATTTTGATACAAAAGTTAAGAAGTATTCAAAATTTCGTCGAAGAAACAAAATATGCGACAGCCAACACTGAGTGTAATATACGTAACTTGTTTGCAACTCGCCACAAGTCAGGGCAGCACGCATTATTACGGCTATGTAATCCAATTTAACGACGTTTGATCCAATAATGTCAAAGCGAAAGGAATAATAAAACAACATGCTGAATTTGCTTTTCACATTCGATGCATTGCACAAGAACGAAAAAACAAAAGAAAAACTTTTAGCCATTTGTTGTTTCTGCATAGTATTTCACTTCCCAGTTCAGAAGCCTGAAAACAGTAAGTTGCATTATTTTGTTTAAAAACGTGAAGAATTTAGAACCGCTGGTATAGTTAAACATTAATGCAACTCAAAAACCTTCACACGGAAATAATAGCCGTTAGCATGATTTACACCAATAAGCCCCCACAAGCATTACAACTGTTTATGATCATTCAATATTTTTTATGAAGAAGAGCGTCAGCTTAATCTATGTGCAATGTGCAGCCATTGTTTTCGTTTGTTAATGAGTGTTAACTAGTTTGGGCTTTGAAAGCTATGTGACAAATATGTACGAGTTTAAGTTAGTAAGCGTAATTAAGACCAAGAAAATTACAGTACGTTACAATTAACCTTTTATAAAGGATTATGACGCCAGAAAACAAAATGTTTTGGCTTGGCCTACGCGCGAGCTGACAGAATAGCACGTCTCAAAAATCAGAAATCTTTAAGCTGAATTTAATCCAAAAGTAATAAAATATCTTCAAATTGGAATGATTATATTCCAAGTTTACTGTGTATCGGCTAGTTGACAACTTTTTCACACGAAAAAGAATATGAAAATTGCAGAGTTTTTTGACAAAAGGTTTGACGAAGAGTAGCGTTTTTGCAAAAACATGCTAGGTAAAAGAAACCAAAGAAAATAGATTTTTATTTTCTTTATACCATTGAGCTATGCTCAAATTAAAAAGAAAATAATAACCTAGTAAATTTGCAACTCATTTGTGCTGGTAAATATGAAAAGAATCTACAGTAGCTCAAACAAACCTCACTTTAACAGTAAAATGGGTATTATATTCCTCTTAAAGCTATGATGCTGACGCTTGGAGAAGGCATTCGTACGCTGCATATTTTGTTTTTTAGTATACCAGCAGAGAAAACAAAGAGTAACAAAGTCTTGTTCAGGCACATTTAAGTTGCAAACATTGTAGCAGGAGATTGTCCACTGTCCAGCAACCAAAAGTTGCTTGCTCCATTCAAGTGTAAGCTTTCTAGCGTAAACGGTCGGTGAGCGTAATAGTTAACGACACTATAATCTGCGCAGGATGTACGCGGTTTGATTCTCTGGCTGGGCAAATCAGATACAGTGTTGCCAAAGGTTCGCAAAGCTGCGATGTTTCTTTGTGCTGTGTTGCCCGGGCGCTAAGCCGTGGAGATGGGCCTCGCCACAAGTTACACGCTTTCGCGTCATGCTGCATGTATATTGAAGATTTGAACTTTTTTGAGATTGGGTCTCGACTTGACTCCTTGACTCTAACCCGCGAATTGGGTCTCGACTTGACTCCTTGACTCTAACCCGCGAATTAAACCACTGGAATCCTAAATCAACATCATTACCCGAATCAGAGTCAAAACGCTTGAGTCTGCACCAGACAAATCTGCCAGTAATGAGGACGAAATCAGGGGTATTTTAAGATTATAGAATGAACTTTGGAGCGATTTCAAAATTTTGGTGATTAAAACTTATTTAGCCACTTTCATTGTGCTCCAGCTTACTGATGGAGAATAAAGCATGCACTGTAAAGCTAAACAAATATATTACTATGCGCTACTTTTTCCCTTCAATAAAAACGAGTGTTTATAACTATTTTCCATCCAATAAAAACGAGTGTGCCCAAAAAGAAAAAACGTTTAGGAAAAGGTGTGCAAGATTCTTGTATTTCCGGCCAACCAGTAAACGCAGTAATTGATAAAGACTTTTTTATCGGAGCGGAAGGTCTGGGGTTCAATTCCCGGGCCGGTCAAATTGGACACAGTGTCACGAATGGCTCGCCATTGCTGCGATAATTCTTCAGTCGCTAAATCATGGAGATGGGCCTCGCCTTTCGTTACACGTTTTGGGGTCATACCACGAGTATAATGAAGGTTTGATTTATTTTGATTCGTCAAGCTATAAAAACAACTGCGAAGTTTGTTCACACGTTACATTAATCGCAGTTGTGAAGCTTTGCATTATTTTGTGAAAAAACAATTTTAATAGTTAATGGTCACTACAAGAGCTTGCTGCAATAAACTGATAATATATCATGGCAAATTGTACAAATAAATGTTCATCATCCGACTTGAAATTTAGCTACATCTTTAACTCCCAACCAAGCACATTTGAAGAAGCAAATGCGATTTGTCAAAAAAGCAATGGAACACTGGCAAAAGAGCTAAACAGGACTGATTACACACTAATAAACGCTTGTTGTAACACAGCGCAAAGATTTAGAATCGGTTTGGTATCAAACAGTACTTGCAATGGTGCTCGCCCATACTTCTGGGTCGGAAATCCTGCTAACTGTGTTGGCCAAGGTGACTTACGAAGTTTCAAGAATTTCAATAACAGCATTTGTCAAACTGCGTCTATATACATTGGTGGTTCTCGAAAGTTTCCCCAAATTCTCAACGCAAAATTGAATTACTGTAACAAGAGGTTGCCCTTCATTTGTCAACGGCCAATTACACAGCGAAGTATTGTCATCAAAACCGGTTCCACTGCTACCAGCACAACAGGATCTACGCCAGGAGCGGCTGCTGCTCTCAGTCTACCAGCAATCATTGGAGTGGCAGTTGGATTGTTGATTTTACTGCATCTGATACTCAGGTTACTTTTTTGGCGTAGTAAAAAACGTAATAAAATCAACCATCAGTTTTCGGGAAGATCATCGGATTTTTCAAAATTTCAGAAACACATCGTAAGCAATCCAGAAAATCAAAATCAACGAATCGTTTCAAGGTTAGTAAGCATGCTTCGGTACTAAATACATCGAATGATAATTTTAAAACACGTTTTCTTGTGGGCTAATAGTAAATTAACACATGAGCTATTTCACACCTCTTTAATTAAATCGAACAGAAAAAAAGTGTAATGAGATTTACAGCATGAAATAAGCGATTCAAAATTTAGATAAAAGTGGTAAAAACTTTAGATCAGTTACTACCGGTATAAGGAGTTGGTATTTAACGTCTTTACTTTATGTTCAGAAACGAAGCCACCGACCAATTACAGAGACACCGTGACTCTTCGCTTGACAGTTTAACTGAAAGCAGATCTGGCAGCATGAAAGCAAATGTAAATGCTAACCCATACGATGTTGCTGAGGAAAATAACACAATGGAAGGAAGTAATTCTTGTGTAGCTGTAGCTGGCGATAATTACGAACCTGCAGAGCCGTCCAATGAATACGCCCGAATCAAACATCCCTCATTTGGTAAACAAGACGACCTGTATGATAAGTTGTTCAAGCCCAAACCAGACGATTCCGGTTTCAATCAGATAGCATCAATAACAAAGACTCCTGCTGAACCAGCCGTTCAGTATGCCGTAATTGATCAAGCAAGTAAAAAACGGAAAGTTAAACGGTCCCTTAAAGAATGATGACGCTACGCACTATCTTGAGCGAAAACCGGAATGAAATGAAGTGTTTTTCTTTACTCAGCAAAAATGTTTTGATTGCTTTCATCAAAAGTCGTTGAAAATTTGAATATTTTGCCCGATTCATCAAGTTATAACAAATTCCCTTACGATAGAGTAGTTGGCTCGATCTTTTTGCAACCCACAGTTCCAACTGAAGGTTTCATATTACTGTAATTAAAAACGACCTTGTCAATAAAAAAGCCTATGTTCCAAACAATATTTCGCCTTACTCGTACTTTATGAAAGGTGCGGCGGCTATAGTTTTTGAACCTCTTTCCGAATTCGTGAACTACTCATTTGCTCTTGGAATATTTCCTGACATTTTAAAGCTTGCCAAAGTGGTTTCTGCTTTTTAAATCTGGCGTTAAGCGTGTAATTACCAACCATCGTCCTATTTCCCTTCTTTCTAGTTTCTCCAAGATTTTTGAAAAATTGTTATATCAGAGACTGGACACTTTTATCCGCCAACACTCCATAATCTCACCATATTAATATGGCTGTCGAGCTGGGCATTCCACCAAGCATGCAGTTACTGATGTTATTACTATGGCCTATATGGTAATATCAACGATAAAAAATTCACTGGTGTTAAGTTTTTTAGACATCAAAAAAGCATTTGATACTGTTGACCATGATATATTAATTAATAAATTGGACCATTATGGGATTAGAGCAGTGGTTCTTAACCGGTGGGAAATTTTCAATTAGTGGGAAATCCCATTAGTGGGAAATTTTGGTAAAAACAGTGGAAAATGTCTGTTTATCCGCATTGGTAAACAAATGGTAAATTTCCCCACAGACAAAAAAATTGGTTACAAACATGTAATTTTTATTCAAAAACCTAACCTACGTGCTCTGGACATTGTTTTGCAACTATTATCAACAAAGGCATTGAATTCCCTTTTTTTGAAACAGTTAGTAACCCATCAGTCAAAAAATAACAACCTACACTATAGTAAGTCAAAGTACTGGTGGTAATTGCTTACCGGAACTGCAAGTAGCCCATGTGCATGGGAGCTACCGGAGTTTTCCACTTAATGTACCCCCAAGTTAAGGCGCCAAAGTTTTATTCAGTTTGAATGTCAATTAATAGGTTTTTGTTACAAAAGCCATTGTGACAAAACAATTTTGGTCCCTGCATAATTAGCGCATGTAAAGTTTGTGATAAAAACATGCGTATGAGGTGTTTAAAGGGGCTATTATTTCAACATTGTGACGTGATAAAATTTAGAGCAAACTTTTATTCCGCAAAATTTTTACCTTAATTTCAAGCTTTTTGAATTATGTTGTCAATAAAAGTGTAAAAAAAAATTGTCGGAATAAGCACATATTGTGTGTTTCCACTTAATGTACCATGGTACATTAACCTGAACTAAACTTATTTTGAAATTTTGTTATTTTCCAGTTAATGTACCCGATACATTAAGTGGAAAACTCCGGTAACTGTTAAGTGCGAAAAGAAAAAAAGTGGTCCACATGGTCGTTGATCAAAAGAATGAATTAACGTCTTTATGATTGAGGGAAAGCGAATGGAGCTTACTGTGCAAGTTCGAAAAGACAAAAACATTGAACCATGTGGTCGTTGATCAGAAGAAATAATCAACCTAACCTACAACACTAACAGTTAGCTCCATTTGCTAACGTTTTCTTCTGAGGAGTGTAAGACAATAAGCTTCAGGGTGACTCTTTTATATTATGCCATGCTAAAATTTTAAGTCCATTAAATTATGGGTAATGTAGTGAAGGATCTTTCTCTTTCCAACATTAATTCTCGCATCGACTTGTTGATGAACAACAAGCAAATTCAACAATCACATTAAAGTCGACAACTCAACATTCACATTGTTTTTGCTTTGATGTATTCTAATGTACCGGGTAATACAGTAATTGCAGTTTTGGTGTTCTATTAGTCTTTCAAAACATAAAAATTGATTTAAAACAGTCGGGTGGGAAATTTGATTATAATAAAAGTCTATGTTGGGATACTTTCCACAAAAGGTTAAGAGCCGCTGGATTAGAGGAACTGCAAATGACTTTTTGAAATCTTATCTTTCGCAAAAAAAAAAAAACAAAAAAAAACAACAGTTTATTGTGATTGATGAACAATCGTCTAAACTCTACCCTATCAAATGGGGAGTGCCCCAAGGATCAACCCTTGGTCCTCTTCTTTTTATACTTTACATCAATGATCTGAGCAATTGCACTTTGGTGAAACCTCGTTTGTTTGCGGATGACACGTGTCTATAGTTCACAGTGCTGATACAATTGACAATCTTTCAAAACTGATTCATCAAGACATGGTCAACGTCGGTAATTGGATGCAATCAAATCGGCTATGCATCAACTCCGAAAAGTTAATCTTGTTAAACATACCACCTGAATTCAATTCACCATCAACTTCCCCTGAAATTAACATACTATATTTTATGATGGATCACCTATTACCGTCTCTAAATCAGCAAAATATTTAAGCGGTTATATCGATGAAGAGCTTTAACTTCAAAACGCACTTCAAACTTCTCTATACAACACTCTCTCGTTCTTTGGGCATTTTGTACAAAGTTAAAAATATCTACCTAAGAAATCTCTTCTTCATCTGTATTTTGCCCTATTCCACTCTCACTTGTTATACTGCGTCACAATTTGATTTTTCCTTTACTAAACTTACACGGCCCTAATAAGTAAACTCCAAGATAGAGCAATAAAACTAATAGATGGTAAGCATGTTTACCACTATGCACTAAGCAGCATTTATAAGTCATTAAGCAATTTGCTACTCGATGACCTTGTGAAATCGAAATTGGGTCTCTTTGTTCATTGCAACTTTAAAAATATGCTCCCTACCCCATTCAAGAATTTCTTCGTCAAACTAAACGAACACCACTTTGCAAAAAACAGATTACAGACAACTTCTTGTAACTATTGGATTCCACATTATCGCACCTCGAAACTGCTACGCTCAATTAAATCTCAAGGATTCAAGATTTGGAATGATATTCCCTATGACATAAAATCGTGTTCAGTGCGCAGGTTCAATCAAAAACTTAAACTTCATTTTCTTGCCGAGTATTAACCTTGTGGGTGGAGTTCTAACAGGGTAAGGTGAGTAAGTTGTCTACTTGCAATGTCTATTTATGGATTGTAAGCAAATTATACCACGCTTTAAATTTTGGCTTATTCGCTTAAGTAAAGGTGGCTGATAGATGTTAAGCATGTTAAGCATGTAAACTAATAGATGGTAAGCATGTTTACCACTATGCACTAAGCAGCATTTATAAGTCATTAAGCAATTTGCTACTCGATGACCTTGTGAAATCGAAATTGGGTCTCTTTGTTCATTGCAACTTTAAAAATATGCTCCCTACCCCATTCAAGAATTTCTTCGTCAAACTAAACGAACACCACTTTGCAAAAAACAGATTACAGACAACTTCTTGTAACTATTGGATTCCACATTATCGCACCTCGAAACTGCTACGCTCAATTAAATCTCAAGGATTCAAGATTTGGAATGATATTCCCTATGACATAAAATCGTGTTCAGTGCGCAGGTTCAATCAAAAACTTAAACTTCATTTTCTTGCCGAGTATTAACCTTGTGGGTGGAGTTCTAACAGGGTAAGGTGAGTAAGTTGTCTACTTGCAATGTCTATTTATGGATTGTAAGCAAATTATACCACGCTTTAAATTTTGGCTTATTCGCTTAAGTAAAGGTGGCTGCTTGACTCGATGACTCTGAGATCCCCTCGCTGTCTCCCGTCCATTGTTAATTATATTTGGTGGTCTTTGTTTACTGTTTTTTTGTTTTATTTTTTCTTGTTGTTCTGCTATTCAATAGATGAATATAAAACCAATCAATCAATCAATTACTGATATAGCAAAACTAGTCCCAATATCAGGTGTTATTTACAGTAGATCAACTTTTAAGTCGATCAAATTGACAAATTTGGCAGTACTGATGATTCTCAGTTTGCCAAATTTCGCTTTTTTACATTTTTATTTTGCAAATGATACTTTATCAGCTGTTTAAAACGTAAAACCTCACCAGCGTAACGTGTACTGTACAGCACAAAGTCTACCGAACAAAATTTTCTAAAAAACGATTAATTAATATCAATCGAAAAAGAGTTAAATCGTAATGGTTGATGTTATGTGCTTCGTACGACCGCGTACGGCACGCAATAAAATTTTGTCCGCTTAGCAATAATATTGCTGCACAGCGTATGTGTGATCATTTAAAAAACTTCTTCGGTTTAATTAAAATCATAAATGCGTGTGTTTCATGGCTTACTGAAATAAGCCATGGTGTGTTCCGATCTTTTTGATTTCCTGGTTTGCCACAATCCAGTACTATGCAGGTCCTTTCACTTTTGTGCAGTTTTGTATTGTTTCAATGATTTTTTTAAATCTGTCACTTTGCGTAGGGTAAAGTTGGGTGATATGGACCACCAGGGTGATATGGACCAGTTCATAACTTCCATTACAAGAATTAAATAAAATCGTTCATTGCGTAGGAAAGTCATAAATTGCCTGATAACTGTTTTTCGACTTGGCGTACTGTGAAAGCACGTGCGATTTGCGCTGACAGCAGTTTTTTTGTTTTTCAGCTTTTTCTTATAAAAAATAGCATTATTTATCTAACTGTTTGGACCAAAGCAATTGACTAAACGTTAAGTTGTCGTTATTAGTTTAGTTTACATTCTGTAGGCATACTTTTGTTGTAGGTTCAGGTTTCTTCAGCTTTTCATATAAAAAATTACTGAAAAAATGTTGAAGGCCATGTGCGTGGAGTGATATGGACCACCTATGCTTGGGTGATATGGACCGGCGGTCCATATCACCCGATCGAATTATTACAATGCGTGGGTACTTTGTAGCAGGATCATACCACTTTGCAGATGCCCAGGCACACATCTAAGAACATTCGGAACAATTGGAGTGAAGAGTTCCTACGTAAGGCAATTGATAATGTCCAAAACGGAAATTCATTGAGAAAAGCATCAGCCGAACAATTTAAAGTACCATGGACAACTCTAAGTCGCCGCTTATCAAGTCCTCAAGTTTGAAAGCTGCCTCTGGGTGGCAAACCAACATTTAATATACCCATATCATAGCACCCATATGGGTGGTCCTTATCACCCGTCTCAGCGAAAATTTATTGGGGGATATGGGCCGCACAAAATCTTTTCTTGTGACTAAAGAACTGAAGTTGGGATCGTCGCTTTTATTATGTATAATGTGTGTGGTAGGGCGCATTATCGCAGCAAATAGTTGACGCTTTACAACTAGCCAATTTTCCTGAGAGCTTAAGCGTCCCATATAACCCGACTTTCCCCTATTCTATTGTACTTAGAACTGCGATGTTTCGTTACGACTTCATTTTATTCAGAATTTATTACTCATTGATTAATTATGTACATTACAATATTTTTTTTTTATTTTTGCTTGAGTCAATCCATTAAAACCGGGCTTTAACGTTTTCGTTGTGTTGGTATGATTGCAATAACACTGTTTGATAGCTACATTAATTTTTCATGCTAATGTGTTTTACACTAAGTAATTCAAAAGAAGCCAGGACAATTAGTCATGAAACGAAAAAGACAATCATAAGCCTAGATGAATATATAAAATGCTGAATATAAGCATAGATCACAACATAAAAGGGCTTGATTGAAAAGATGATGGTAAGTATAAATCATAATTAGCATTGTGGCTGTACAGAGGTGTGGTGCAACTGAATGTCGTGAGTGCAATATCCATAACGAAACTCAGCGCTCTGGGAAGTTACAGCTAGAACAGGGGTGACGAACCTATTTGCTATCCGGGGCCACTTTGTCACTTACCAGTAAGCAAGCGGGCCGCATAACTTTTTTTCATAGACCTATAAATTATGAAGCCTGTTAAAAACGAAAACATTGTTCATCAGCAGTAACGACAACCAAAAGTAATACTACAAAATCTATCTACTATCTTTCGTTTCTTTGCTGAAGATATCGAAAAAAAAAAAACGGCTAACTAAATATTGATTGAAAAACAGAATAACAAATATCTTTAAAAAGCTGTAAAATTTGCATGTATCACAAGCTCACCAATTCGTTTCTGCAAACTTACATTTATTCAATTGCATATTTATCCTCCTATCACGAGAAAGCGATCAAAGGGCTATAATGAGCTCGCTTAGGAGTTGCCGACCATCTGTTTTCTGCACCAAGATGGAGGAATCTCGTCAAGTTTTTTTCCCGAAGGCACAACAAGTAAACTTGTGGGCTTGCTCTCGACACAGTCCCTTTAATGCTAAGCGTCAAGCAGGGAAGCTGTGAATACCAAAATTAAAGTCATTGGTTTGGCCCGACTTGGAATCAAGCCAAAGTTTACAGCTCCAGAGAGGGACGCTCTATACCAGTGGTTCTTAAACTGGGTTCGACCGAACCCCAGGGGTTCGGTGAGGCTGTAGCAGGGTTTCGGCTAAGATCAGAATAAGTTTTTGCAAAAAGGCATGCAGTTGTAGTAAATGACTATCTCTGCGTGGAATGATGCATCCCCCCACTATACTCTTTCAACGCTGTTTTTGATGAATACAATTTTTCCATAATTTCAAACCTATTTGATAACAATCATCTTTACGCCTTAAGCACGCATAAATCGAAAATGTGCGAACAAAATGTATCATATTTGGTGAAGGACTTAGAGTTAGAGGCAAAAAAATTAAACAGAATTTGCCATAAAAATTGTTCAAAAAGCTCTAAAATGGCCATTACAGTGTCTAAATTTTTGAAAACTTTCCGGGGAAGCATACCCCCGGACCCCCCTAGAACCATATTAGAGGCAAAAAAATTAAACAGAATTTGCCATAAAAATTGTTCAAAAAGCTCTAAAATGGCCATTACAGTGTCTACATTTTTGAAAACTTTCCGGGGAAGCATACCCCCGGACCCCCCTAGAACCATATTTTTGTTCCTCAATTTGCTTCAAATTAACTCTCCGGAAAAAATACGCTTAAAAAATGTAAAAATTTTATGCCACCCTCCACCGCCTTAAGAATATTTTGAATACGCCCCTGACGTGAAACATTTTCAAAGAGCTTATGCTTTTTTCCGGTTTAGACGTCTAACGTCTTTGCACTCATTTAACATTCAACCTAATTCAAAACTGCATCCCCCTCTAAAATTTTTTGGATCCGCTCCTGGTTATAATTAAGGGTTCAATGTATGCTTGCATGACACCTGTTGGGTTCGATACTTCCGACAAGTTTGAGAACCACTGCTTTATACGACTTGTCCATTTGAGCTGCTAAACGCTCACTCAAATAGTTACTCGTATACTACACTGTATTGAAGCTGCACCAGACCACGAGCTATGTTGTTATTATTACATAACAATGGATGCACTGCTGAATCACTTCATTAGGTCACATACGCGCGTGGTTAGATTAGACGGGGAAGAGAAAATTCAAGAGCACTGGGTTTCGCCGAAATATTCGCGGGCCGCAGGAAATTCTTTCGTGGGCCGCATGTTCGTCACTTCTGCAATAGGTGAACTGCTGAGTCTTGAAACAGATGAAAGGCTTGTAGTGAGCCTTTCCATAATTAATTCCTGCGTAATACGCACGTGGTTCATTCATGGCCAGAAGCTCAGCTTTTGATATCGCATCGCAAAGATTAGACGGAAAAAAGTTCAAAAGTAGGGCCAACTGGTCTTGCCAAAATGTTCGCGGGCGGCATGTTCGTCATGTCTTGAGCTAAACCGTGATTCTTAACGAGGTTATTCAAGGGATGCGAACACCTAAACACAAATACGGTATGAATAAAGCTTGTACGACAGTTCAGTTATGGTCGTGACAACTGAATTCGGCCTAAAAAGAGATTCACAGTCTTCAAAAGTCAAGATCCACAAAGATGGAATTTAGAACATATTTACGAGGCGTACTGATTTTACTTGCAACCACCATTGATCACCACAACTCCATAGGTGTTGAGCAGCAAAAAAAAAAGGAAAATGACATTGTTTCAATAAACGGATTTTTCATTATTTGTAGACAAAACCAGAAGTTAATAAGTTAGTTAGTGTCTTTTATTTCCGTACCGTCAACAAAAATAATATAAAATAATAACATACAGTATAATTGGACAGCACGAGAAAAGGGAAGAAACAACAAAACGATAAACGTTGTAACATGCAAGGGGAGAATAGAAGATCGAGAAAAGTAACATGAGAAGCATGGTTGCAGCACGCGACAATAGAGATTTATCAAATAAAAAAAAAGAGCACACACACACACATACAGCACAAAAAAATACGACGGTAAGATAAAAAAGACAGCAAAGAGAGTCACGGATTCCACACTGCCACGCTATGATACAATGGTAGGAAAACATGACGATGTGTGGCCTTTCAAGGTTAATCCAAGTCGTAACAACGCTTATAGAACTGATAAGCTAACGAAGAACACAAGCAAGAATAAAACACGTAATACCCGCCTTAATTACCCCGAGCGCTGCCGATAATAGAGAACCCTAAAAGGCCCAACAGGCAAAGAAACCTACCAAAAGAAATCCTGTCCAGCCAGACCACCGATTTAAAAACATCCCGTGCCATGAAGCAAGATGTTTGAGAACCAGTGAGCTAAACCGTTTCCAGAAGTCTGTGATGTCTCAACATGGCACAAACTTTACAGCAGGACCGACCGACAGAGCAGAAATAATACTAAGTATAGCAATGTTAAAGCAATTAGCTAAATTTGGCATCGGCCGGCTACCTCCAGGTCTTGCCATCTCATATAATTTTGAGCCTAAAAAAAATAAATAAATAAAACATAAAATAAAAACGCATGTCCGATGTCCAAAGGCATAAGATGGTGGTTGGAAACAGGATACACAATGTAGAAGTCTGTCCGAAATTGCATGCAGGTCAGTTGATCACCTGAAAGTACAAAAAGGCAAAACGAAGCAATGTCTGTTTGAAACAAGAAGAAAAAAAAACATAATAATAGTAATAGTACTAATAAAATAAAAATACTGTATTAATAATAACAATGGCAATATTATATCCAGAGACAGGTTGCTGGCTTAACACACTATTACAATATGTTACGAAATGAAATAAAGAGGTGCAGAGATACAGCCAGGGACACTGGAAAGTCTAATAGCCATTTATGAAGTATTGTTTCAACTGCACTGATTGTCCGGGATTTTTTAATGGCGATTAGAATTTCACTCCATACTTTCGGCCGACATATCGTATGGATTGTTGGCTTACCGTACTACGGCAGAAAGCGGGAACTAACTGACTGTTGCTACGAGTTTTAATTGAAGATATTCTGGACCGAAACATATCGTCAAAGGCAGATGGAAGAGCACCTTGATGATATTTATACATAATTACTGCTGCATCGTGTTTGAATATATCTTTTATCGTTAATAAATTATACCGTCTCATAAATGGTAAAATATCGTTTTCACTAGCTAGACTGAAGGACAAGCGAATGAATTTATTGCAGATATTTTGCAATTGACTAACTATAGCTAAATTGCCATGGAACCAATTAGTAATGTAGTATCTGATGTGGCTTAGCATCAACGAATGATAAATTACTAATAAAGCATTTTTATTGAGGAAAGGCTTCACTCTACTTACGGCGCCCAATGTAGCTCTTACTGTAATTTGTTTTTTAGAGATAGCATGTGATCTTTCCACGACAAGTTTTCATCGATAACTGTTCCCAGGACTCGGATTGACGATACTCTTTCTATTGATTTGTTTCTAATCACTAAGTTTAAGGCACATGGAGGAGGTTTTAAGTTTACAGTCCTAAAGTACACACACTTGGTTTTACCAGCGTTGAGTGAGAGCTTATTGGCAATTAACCAGTTATCAACATTATCTAATTCTTGATTGCCTTTTTCAAAGATTGATTTAGCATTATTACCACTTATCAGAATGCTCGTATCGTCAGCAAAGGATAAACTGGTTCCATTTTTTAAACAGTTGGGGAAATCATTTACGTATATTATGAACAATAGGAGGCCAAGAATAGAACTCTGAGGAACGGAAAAATTAATTGCATTGATATTGTTAGAAGCATGGTCGTTGAAAAATACTTGTTGGGTAGGCCTACGTGCAGTTAGGTAACTTTCAAACCAGTCCAAAGCTGTACCTCTGACGCCATAAGTGCCTGAGTTTATGCAATAGAATTTTATGGTCAATCGTATCAAATGCTTTTGAAAGGTCCAGAAAGATGCCCAGAGTCGTAAGTTTTTCTTAAATGCTGCTGTAACCCTGTCAATAAGCAAGCAATTAGCGTGGGATGTAGAATGACCCTTCCTGAAGCCAAATTGGGAATTTGAAAATAAATTGAAGCGACTGAAGAAGGAATACAAACGTTTATAAACTATATTTTCTAAAATCTTTGAAAAACTAGGGAGCAAGCTGATAGCTTGTAGTTGGTCAGGATTTTCGAGTCACCCTTTTTGTAAACAGGTATTAATTTAGCATGCTTGAAGGAGAAGATGAATTTACCCTGACAAAGTGATAGGTCAAAGATATAGCTTAAGACGTTAATGATACACTCGGGTAGATATTTTAAGGCGACAGAAGGCATTTCATCCCAACCTGCGCTAAAGTTTGGGGATGTTTCATTAATATGTTGCTTGACTTCAAAAGGTGATGTAGGGTATAAGAAAATTGAAGAAGGGTTGGCCGAGGTTAGATATTCTTTGAGATGTTGAGAAGATTTTGGGAGTTGGTTTACCAGGTCAACAGCAATGTTTGAGAAGTGGTCATTAAATCCATTAGCTATAAATATTGGATCACAAGTCATTTTACCGTCAATGCAAAAAGTTGATGCGGCACTGCCTGATCTACCCCTTCCAAGAAGATTATTAATGCATTGCCAGGTTTTCTTCTCGTTATTATGCGAATTCTTAAATTTTGTAAGTAAAGTTTTTTCTTCTTTACGCTTATCAGATAGAAATATTGGTTTCTAATTTTTTGATACCGAGTTTTAGAAGCTTGTATAGTCTCGAAAGAAACCTCTTGTATAGTCTATCTTTTTTTAACACGAGACGTCTCAATTCTAGATCATATCACTCACAGCGTTTATTACTTTTAGCAGGTTTTGTTAAAGGAAAGTTTTTGTCAAATTCATCAAATAATAAATCGTGTAGCATTTTACAGCAACTATCACGATCAATACGGTCAAAAATATCGCTAACATCAGCGGTTTCTAATGAGGACTTGAACTTTTGAATGTTGCATAGAGCAAAAGATCTAGTTTTAGGTACACTACAAATTTTTAATTTACCAAACTTACACACTTGTACGACTGGTAAATGATCGGCAACACAATGCACAATAATGCCACTTGTAATATTAGTAACCATATTGTTAGTCCAGATATGATCAATGGTAGAACTATGGGAGTCAGTAATTCTGGTAGGTTTATTAATGAGAGGGTAGAAGTTGTTGTTAAACATAGCATCAGTGAACATTTCAGTATTTTTGTCCAAGAGGTTTAGCAAGTTGAAATTAAAGTCTCCCATTATAAAACATTTGTTTTTGGTTTTACTTATTTCAGTTTTTTCTTTTTTTTTATTATTTTATTTCCAAGACCACAAAAACACACAACAACAACACGTAGTAACAGTTAGTACCATATTCAGGTTTTGAAAAAAGCAGGTCAGTCTCAGATTATCATTCCGAGGCGGTCTATAGACAGTGCCACAAATCAGCCTTCTGCCTTCAAATTGAATAGTGACAAATAGAGATTCAAAAGATTTTTCATGCATAAGCGACAGTTCAGGACAGGGGGCAAAGTCCAGGATCTGTTTTATGTACATTCCAACACCACCATCTCTGCTGACAACTCTGGGGTTAGAAATATACACATACCCATTTAAATTTTTATGTTGACCAATTGTGTGAGGCTTTTCCCACGTTTCATTAACTGCAATTAAATGTGGTTGAAAGTCAAGGCCAGAGATTAAACTTTTAAATTTGCTGAAATTGTGGGGATTTATTAATGACCTTACATTAACGCATATTGTTGAGAAGCAGTCTTCATTACTGTACCTGCCATTCAGTAATGCATTAGCTTGTTAACTGAGAAATAGGTTTCCATCTGGTTATTTTGTACTATACTATCATCAATGTCATTATCAGAGTCAAAGCAATTTGTAGCATCTAGCAGTATATTGTTAAGTTCATCAGCAAATGGCAGTGGTATTTTCAGCACAGGGTTTGAAAATAGGTCAGTAAATAAAGATAATTTAAGTTTGCATTTATATTGGGAAACTTGCTCAAGAGATTGATACATTTTACGTGATAACTGACTCTGCATACACAAACATGGATCATGCTTTTGTCTTTTTGAGATGAAGTTATGGCAAAAATTACAGTCAATTGGATATTTGCGCACTATGGACTTACATACATTCACAATTTACACAAAAGATAACAAAAATAATGTAACAAGGCAAAAGTATAAACTACGAAAAAATTCAGATAAGTTGCTGGTGCTTGGCTTTCTCAAGAAAAAAAAAGCTGGTGTTTGGGCAGGGCCTGAGGGTATTAACCCTAGAACTCCCAAAGGGGTCAATTGACCCTTTTCACTTTGTTTTTTCTAAAATACAAAACACACATAACATAGGAAGTTGAGACTTTTTGACTTCTCTTTATTTTGATTATTACACACTACAATTGAATAACGCAAAAATTTGATGAAAAAAATTACATTTATGTCCAGTTTTACGTCAACTACCAAAGGGGTCAATTGACCCCCACGGCTACTTCCTTGCATGAAACTCCAGACTATTCCAAATTAATGCATTCTTTGCACATTGATGTTGAGCATATGCCGCAAACATAGAGAGAGCAGTTTCCACACTTCGTGCGAGTTTTGTTGGAATTGCAAATCCGGCACTTGGTTCTTTTATTCGGTGGTAGATCTACATCAGCAGCTCCATCGCGAACTCGTTTCAATCGAAGTACATGGGGCATTTCACGCCGACGACTCCGTTCTGGAGCGCAAAGCTCTTCTCCCAACTTGATTAAAAATTTACGTCGGTTTTGGGCAGACAAGGTAATATCTTTACATATAATGTGCGTATTCAGAGACACAATATCCAGCAGATTGAAAAATGCTGCCAAAGGCCATCTCCGAGATGAAGCTTTAGTAGAATAGGACCGAAGCATTTCATCTGCAGTGTCAACTCCGCCCTTGTTTTTGTTGTAGTCCAAAATTGCTTTTGGCTTTCTCTTCTCCCCCTCATCAACTTCTACTGCCTTATGTTCAGAGGAAAGCAAGAACACTACCTTGTTTTTTTTGGCTTTGTAGCTGAGCATCATGATGCACTCTGGTGGCAAAGTAAAGAAAAACTTAGAGGAATAAAGAACAGCATCTTTTTCAAAGCGGATTTCATTCGGAATTTCTCTTCGATGCCCTCTTATGGTACCCACTATTGTTGTATGTTGTTGCAAAAGTTTTTTTGCAAGAGACAAGGATGTAAAAAAGTTGTCACAAGTTACATTCAGACCTGCATTTCGGTAAGGCTCCAATAACGACAAAGTCACAAATTCACCAAGCCCAGTCGAAACTCGATCTTCTTCTTTGCCGACGTAAGGGAAAGCTCGTAAAACGTAGTACGTTGTGGCATCACAAAGCATCCAGAATTTTATCCCAAATTTTGCTGGTTTTTGGGGTATATACTGAATAAATGGACACCTAAAAATCATAAGTAGCATTCTAAAGTTTTGTTTTTGTACAAAAAAAGTCATTTGTATAAAGATTGACACTGAACAACTAATGCGCAATACGATGATAACAATAAATTGTTTATTGAAACTGCGGACTAACCTCGATCGACATGGGAAAAGCTACTCATCCACTGTTACATCAGCATGAGGAAAATACGACTTCTGGCAATTATCCATTATTGAATTCCATAATTCTCGAATTGCAGCAAACTTGTCCGTTCTTCGGCGAATTGGTCTGGAGTTTTTCTCGTCAAATCGAATATATCTGAGAATAGACTGAAACTTATTTCTTGACATTGTTTCACGAAAGACAGGTCGCCCATGTTCTGATTCCCAAAAGCTTGATAGTGGCTCGTTTCTTCCTTTGAGTACTCCACGAAGAAGACAAAGCCCAATAAATGCATCTAATTCTTGCTTAGAGATGGAAAATGTAGTATTTCCCTGCCTAAGAGCTTCAGCCTTTGTGAAGCGTAAAATGCATGCGAAGTTTTGGTGGCCCCACAGCTCTTTGAAAACATCAAGTACCGTATCAACTCTAGCAAGAATAAATTGTTTTGTTCCTGGTCTGGTTCGCATAATGTTACGCCTGCTTGTCCTACCATCGGCATTCGGCGGTCGATTTTCCCAAACAGTTCCGTCCCTGCTCAATATGTTTTCGCAATTACTGTTTGATGGGTGAAGATTTTCGCTTTCCAGAGATTCATCTTCAGCACACTCAGCCTCATCATGTTGAGAGCTGTTCTCTTGTTCTGTTATAATAAAGTTGTTTTCTTCAAAATCTTCTTCGTCAGAATCAACATCTGCAGCAAGCTCCGTCAAAGCTTCTCTAGGATCATAAGTTTTGTCATCTTGAAATATATTCGACATGCTGGCCTAGGTCGTGCTACAACAGTTTCTAAAAGCTAAAGGAAACTCATTTTACAGTATGTTCAAGTTAGATTAGTTTTTAATGTTTAGCTTATAATGAAATGTTTAGCTTCACCAACATGGTCTAACCTAAAATGCCCGAAAACTGCACACATGCGACACCATAGCTGTTGACATGGTCAATGTAGATTTACTATTTTGTCACTACCCTGAATGCTCCCCTTCCTGTCTTATCTGAGAATCAATCTCTATCTATCACTTCCTGTAGGCAATTGCAGGAATCTGTTGTTTATAAATTATTTTCCTTTGTACGACCTATAGCCACTTCCACGACCTGCAAACCTTCTTTTTTATTTAGATATAAAGCAGCAATTCTGTCTAAAGTGCTAATTAAATATTGTTTGATCACGTAATTGAATTCCTTTGTTACAAACAGATTTCAGATACCACTAAATTAGGATTATTTCAACATCAAAGTGCTAAAGCAATTGTTTTCAAGTAATATTAGGTGCTAGGGTCAATTGACCCCTTTGGTAGTTCTTGAAGAAAAAATATCCGGTAATTCTAGGGTTAATGTAGGGAAATATAGAGTTAGATTTCAAATGTAGGAGAAAAAAAAGAATATTGTATCATGGTTTTAGCACTGGGTACCGGTACAAAAAGAGAAAGTATACTTGGGCCAACACAAACAGCAATGGGAGATTAAGGTTTCGAAATTTTTTCTATATCATAAATATCATTAATTACTTGCCTGCGGTTATTGTGGTAGCAGTATACCAGTGTTGTGAACTCTGCCCTTTTTAAGAGTCCGAGTGCGAGTTCCTTTGTCGCGAGTCCGAGTCCACAAAATTTTAAAGTAACGAGTCCGAGTCCGCACTTTACGAGTCCCCGGCTTTCTACTCGAGATCGTGTCGTGACCAACATGGTTTCTGATTACTCAACGTTTACAAATCTGTGAAGCATAATGCAGATGTAGATTGGACAATTTTAAAAAGGATAAACCGGTCTTATTATTAGGCCTGCAATTTTTGTCACTATTTTCATAATTTAGATTGTCTACCACTCCACCAGAGTTGGTCCTTCTTAGAGATCACGACCCGTTTGCAGTCTTTCAATTATTACAGTTACTGGATAACGAAATGTTAGTCTCGAAAACTCGTAATTAAAGCTTATTCAACTATAGGCTTGCATGCACGCTACAACAATTACTCTGGAGAAATAAAGCGTTGATACCACAGCTACAACCAGTGCTCGAGTTGTAAAAACACTTATGGGGGGGTGATGCTAGGAATACCATAATTTTCGGCCGCAAGTTCGAGTAAAGATCAAAAAAAAGTTTTCGCCTCCTCTGAGGTCCGATTGTTGGTACAAATTCAAGTGAAGATAAAAAAAATGGTCATCGCCTCCGCTGTTGTCCGACTTTCAGGGCAAAAAAAGCTGTTCACTCAGACGTAAAGGATGGATGGTCATTATTTATAGGGGATGGTTTGCGCTAAAATTTTTTTATAGGGAATGGTGTTGGTTTTCGGGAAGATGGCATCCCCCCACAACTCGAGCACTAGCAACAACACATTAACAAAAACATCTACAATTAGTCGACCAAGAATTTTAAGTAAAAGTTGATCTAAACAATATTGATTGCTGGCTCTGGCTTTAGTCATCGAGCTCTCTGCTGTTCGTACTACAGATCGCCGATACAGTACAATTAGTCGACAATATTTTAATTTATTTGCAAACACCGTCAATTTTCAGCAAAATTCAGTTTTTAATTCTTGTAGCTTCAGCTTTTTAAAACGTTGTGACTGCTTTTAAAAGAAGTTAAAGAAGAAAGTAAATCAGTCCCTATCCGAGATCTGTAAGCCCATATAAATTTTACATAATTGGGAAGTTTTGCAGAGGAACTCTAAAATTCATTAGAAATTAGAACTTACTTGCATTGGATCGAGACTTGTTAAGTTGTTTGCGTTCACAAATCGCCAGTATTGTATAAACAATTTATTTTGCATAAAGTTTGGTCTGGAGACTGGCCGTTAGCTCAGTTGGTAATCGCACGCTGTCGGTGCGGGAGGTCTGGGGTTCGATTCCCGGGCCCGTCAAATCGGCACAGTGTCGCCAACGACTCGCCACCGTTGCGACGTTTCGTCGGAGCTGTGTTGTCCAGGCGTTAAGCCGCGGAGAAGGGCCCCGCAACTCGTCACACGCTTGACGTAATACGGCGAGTATAATAAAGATTAAATTTTGATTTTGAAGTTTGGTCTGGATCGCACTAGTTATTTGCAGTGCTATTTTCTTTTGTTCAATAAGAGCATTCTGGGAACCTTTGTCCGGGAACAAAATAATTAAAGTGCTTGCGCTTTTATTCAGGCATATCGCATTTTCCCAATGTCTTATTTTCGCCGATTAACTTTGCCCAAATGCTAAGTAATTATTTAATTAGCTCTGGCAATTTCGTAAAAGCTTTTGTCGATGTTGAACTAAGGGAAAATCTGTCTCGCTTCTGTAGATTTTCGAATATTTAAAAAATTTAAAACAAACGCAACAAACTGCTAAGGTATTCACGAGCCGAGTTCTAACAGTTTTTACGAGTCCGAGTGCGAGTCCGAGTCCCACAGGCACGAGTCCGAGTCCAAGTACGAGTCCCAGAGGTATGAGTCCGAGTCCCCCAAAAGTGGACTCGAGTCCGGACTCGGGCTAGAGTCTTCCCAACTCTGCAGTATACTATACCATTATTAGTCCAGACGTTGCGGAAGCCGAATTCATCTTTTGCATTTTTTACCCATCGAAGTCGTCGTCTAGTGAGGGATTCAGTGATGGAAATCTTTTCCGGGTTGTTGTCATCTTTGAGCTTTTTCTTGTTGCTGTAAACCAGGTCACGCATCGATCTCCGAACAAACTTGACGATGATAGGAGGTGGTCGATTGTTTCTGCAAGGAAGAACATGGCAGGTGTCAATATCCCAGGGTTTAATTTTATAGTCCAGTTTTAGTCTAGTATTTAATTTATTAATAACAAAATCCTAAAAGCCAAAGTAATTCCGGTCTGTTGGGACATTGTGGGATCCATGTAGTATCAGGCAGTTGCGGCGGCCATACTGCTCCAGGTCATCCAATTCTAGTTCTGTCTGTTGCAGGCCCTAGGCTAGCTCCTCTACGATGCCCTCTAGCCTCCGGATGGAATCATCGATAGCTCTCAGCTGTAGGCCTTGAGCATCACCTGCAACAAAAGATAGCTCGGGAGGGGCACTGGCTGTTTGGGATTGTAAATATTGCTGGGAGTACCTCTCTTGAGTTTCCTTGATGTTCTTCAACTCGTCCATGATGCTCTCCAGAGAGTACTTACCACTGCTAACACCAGCCAGTAAGGATCAGTTGATTTCAGCTTAAACTCAATGAATTAAAGATTAAAGAGTCAAAAATATTTTTAAAGATTAGACTAGCCCAGTTGACTTAATTAACCAGTTAATAAAGTAAGTTCAATAGCCTGCAAACTTTACGAGGTTAAGCAAAAATGCAATCAAATAATTTAGAAGTGTACTTGCAATACCTTCAGCAGATACCACTTATTTGTCAGCTGTGCCAATTGGAACCAGTTGAATGTCTTACAGCAATGTGTACAGTACTATTAGCCACAGCCTATTTTACCAGCAAGCAATAAACAATCAAGCACTCATTTGTAATCTCATTAGAATCAATAAAAAGAGATTAAAAATAGAAAGAAGCCAAAGCAGGGTCGGCAAAAAGCGGCAAGATTGTTTAACAATGAGAACATGAACGAGTAGAAGAATAGCTTAAATAAGCATTCGTAATTGTTTTTAATTTGGAGCACACCTTTTTTGTTGTTGCAAAAAGTAATGAAATAACAACATTAAGATAATAGTACCGTTGCAAAATAATAGCTGTAGAACAATTTTTGGTGACCTAAAAAACTTGAAAAAATGACTTTATTTCTGCAAAAATGTAACCTAAATATGACTTTATTTAAATTTTAAACAAATACACAAATTACTGACAACAAAAAAGCAGTAGCGGTTAATGCTAAAAAGCAATAAATTAGTCTTAATAGGTGCTCAAACTATGGTGCACGCACATAAGAGTAGCCTATTTGACATATTCCTGAGTTGAAAAGTTTCTGTCTTTAGGAAGTAGCTTCAACATGGAAAAACTGCTTACTACTGCAGCTTGTACCTCTGAGAAGAGGAAAGCCGGTGCAAATGCCCAGAAGCCCACGTCACGAGGGGGTGACCTTTTTTTAAAAAAAAGAAAGTCCTATTAAAGATTTGTTAAATTTTTTTAGAGAATGCCTTTTGATTATGTACCTATTTAATTTTTTAGCATGAGGCCTCAAAACCATCTCAGCGGCCCTGATGCCTAAGAATTATTGAAAGGTCTAGAGCTTTGTGGGCTTTATATTCAGTACATAAACAATTCGATGCAGGATGTAAACTATTCCAATTGAAGCAATAAAAGATTAAAAGTTGGTTGGAAAATTAGGCAAAAAATAGCACAAAAACACTGTTACCTAAAAAAATAAAATGTAACCAAAAACACGAAATGTAGCTTTTTATAGCTTCTTACTAAACCCGCACTTATGAAACTGGGGATCGTGTGGTAAACCTTCTTGCGGTGACTCCTGTTCATCCGCATATGTACGGAGACCGATCACAACAACACGTGAAATCGCAAAATCCGGTCATCGTGGGGTTGTAAAAGGATAAACCTTCGGCCCGATGATGAAACGCCATTCAAACTTCAGGATTGCCAGTTTTGATGTGGAGGTTTTTTTAAATACTAAAGCAACACTGCTTTCTAATTCTGAAGCGAATATCATGCGCATCCTAGAAACCCATTGGCTAAACACACAGCCATCAATACCAACAACAAATCTCATTATCTCCCAAGGCAGCGCTATCCGTGGAAGTGTTGTGTTTCCAAAGGATAAATCAGTAATATTGAGAAGCAAAATTCTATCCCAAGCTGATTTGGAATGGCTACTAGTGCAATGGTTCCCAAGCTTTATTGATCCGTGGCCCAAATTTTGATTTAGAAACAGTTCGTGGCTCACCCGTTTTTTAAATATTTTGTACGCTTACCACATGCGGATACTAACAATTTTCTAAGCTTTGACATTGCTGCAATACGTCTCTTTTGGGTGCTATTGGACAAGGTATGGCTGTGAGGCTTTTAAAATGTTTATCACCCGGCATAGTTCTTGTCATGGCTAGTGCAGATGGTATAACAACCATTTCATCAATATTATAAGCTTTTTTCTGCTTAGCTTGCTATTATTTCGCTAACAATGAACGATGCTTCTGTAAGTTTCTGATCAGTTTGTTGAAAGTTAATCAATTGATGAGGGTCAATAGCTTGAAACAGCGTTCGGCACCCCTCGTAAAAGTTGCCTGTTTTGTCAAGTTCTTTACATTTACATCTAGATTCCAGTCGCGTAAAATACTCGATGCTTTTATCCTTTAACATTTTTTCTAGGTGATTAGTCAATTTACTTGGTCACAACATCACTTTTTCACACGCAGTAGCATACTACGTATTGCCCCTTTTTAACTCATGTCATGATCATTTACCAAAGTGCACCATAGTTTAAGGTAGCTGTCATCATACTTTCTTTTATTAGCCATTGAACTTTTGTAGTTATTATTTAACAGTATGTTTCGATTTGTAAACTTGGATTCAATCTGTTTTCGCTTCGCTAAACACCACGTAACTCGCGAACAACGAATTAAAAATGTCAAGTTTTTGACCACAGTCTCTCATCATGCAAGCGTTAAAACCTATATATTGTTACGAAACATTCATTACCTTTTACCGAGGCAAACCAGACGACAGATTTTAGCAATAGAAAACACTTCGTGGTAAAAAAAATATAAAACTTAATTGTTACTAATCATGTTTAATACAAAGCGTAAAACGTCTATTACAAAAACAGTATGACGTAATATGTTCAATTCAAAATAGCTCTGTGGACCACTGAAAATGTTTTCGTGGCTCACAAGTGGATCACAGCCCACAGTTTGGGAACCACTGCATTAGTGGAAACAGAGAACCTCACAATTATCTCGGTCTACAAGCCCCCAAACGATTCATTGACCTGGCCAAGCGATTTTTTTTTCAACACCAAGCAAGCTATAGTTATCGGTGATTTCAACAGTCATAACATTTTATGCCAGGGTCTCTTAACCTTTTTTTGTATTTTTTACCTCTTGCCGATTGAAAAAAGTTTAATTTATCCCCAGAGCAACACTTTCACCGTTTTTGCTGAAAATTGAAGTTTGTTTGAGTTTATACTTCAGAAAAATTACCCCTTCGATAGACAACAAAATTTATCCCCAGAGGGTACATTTACCCCCAGTTAAGAATCCCTGCTTTATGGGGTTATGATCACACCAACAGTGGTGGAGATCTCGTAGAAACCTGGGCCACCAATCACAATCTGACTTTGCTATTAAAATTTTCGTAGTGAGACTTAAAATTTTTAGTAGTGCCAGATGGAAAAAAAGATACAAACCAGATTTGGTATTTGCCAGCAGCACTCATCAAAACTGCTTTGATATAACTGTAATGGATCCCATCCCTCATTCCTAACATCGCCCGCTCTTAGTGAAACTAAAACCACTCATTGTATTAAGGTTAACCAAACACTTACCTATAGATTCAACTACAAAAAAAGCTATGTAGGAAGATTTTGCTGCTGAATTGGACGAACAAATACGCAGTATTGCACTTGACTCTATAAATACTACCAAGATTTCCAAAAATTAGTCTGGAAACTAGCCAAAAGATACATTCCCAAAAATAGCAGGAAAAACTAATACATACCTGGCTTATTCGAAGCAAGCGCTCAACTGTACCAAGAATATCTTCAACATTTTGAATCTGACCCATTTGACGAAACTACAAAAGAACCGGAAGACAAGTTTCTCTACTTGCTGGCTGAAGAAGGAAAAGTCCAATGGAAATATCTTGTCACCAAGATAGACTTAACTCACAACAGTAAAATAGCATGAAAAAACATCAATAAATTGAATAATAATGACAAGGCTCCTGCCAAAGTTGCCGCAGCCACTCCAAATGAGGTAGCACAACTCGTGAATAGAAAACCCAATACCAGTCTAAAGTAATCCAAATCTTTAAAGAAAGAACTCCACGAAACACTGGCAAAAAGCTCTCCTGATACACCACGTTTCACTCTGAACGACTTATCATAGCCTTTAAAGCACTTAAATGCAGGAAAAGCTGCTGGCCTGAATGGCATATCCCCTGAACTTATCCAACATTTTGGAACAGAGGCAAAACTCTGGTTGCTATCGTTGAATCATATATGCCTAGAAGCAAGTAACATACCTAACATATGGAAAAAGGCCAAAGTTGTATAAGCACTGCTCAAACCCGTAAAAATCCAAGCTCTCCTCTACTCGCAGCTACAGACCAATCTCCTGGCTCTGCGTAACCTATAAAATTTTTGAAAGACTGATCTTAACGCGTATCCAACCGAGCATAGAAGAAATCCTCACCCACGATTAAGCAGGTTTCCGATCAGGCAAGCCTTGTTGCAGTCAGGTTTTAAATCTGACTCAATTCATAGAAAATAAGTATGGAAAAAGACTGGCGATTGGTGCTGTGTTTGTGGATTTGTCATTGGCTTAAGACACCATCAACCACAGAATGCTTATTACTAAATTGGCGCGAATCCTAAATAACGTGAAATTAGTGAATATCATTCAGACACCGTTGTCAAACCGAAGATTTTATGTGGAACTGGAAGGCAAGAAGAGCAGATGGAGAAACCAGAAAAACGGCTTACCCCAAGGGTCCGTTTTGGCACCTGTCCTATTCAATATATACACTAACGACCTTCCAGAATTTCGAAATTCCGGAAGATTTATCTACTGTATGCCGATGATTTATGCATCGCCACCCAATCAATCTTTCAACAAAACTGATCTAACAAAATACTAAAAACGCCTCGTCGCTAAAACCAAACTCCAACAAAACACAGGTTTGCTGCTTCCATTTAAACAACAGTAAAGCTCAGCATGCCGCATGCCTTAAAAATTCGATGGGGAGAACACACACTACAGCACCATTAGTACTCAGTCTACAGTATCTTGGGGTCACTTTGGATCGAACATTTTCATCATTGTCATAAGAGAGCATATTGTTAAACTAAAGAAAAAACTAGTTTCAAAAAATAATTTACTCCAAAAGTTAGCTAATACCTTCTGAAGTGCTGATCCCCAAAACCTCAAAATGACAGCCCATGCGGTCAATTGTTCCACAGCTGAATACTGTGCTCAGGTCTGGGCAAGGTTTTGCCACGCTTCAAAAATATAAAGCATGTCGTAACAGGAACAGTGAAATCAACCCCACTTCAAGCATTGCGCAGACTTTCCGGTATTGCCACTCCAGCGCTAAGACGCAATGCTGACTCTAAAAAGGAAAAATAAAAACAACAGCACGATTCTAGAGACCCACTATTTGGTCATAAACCCCCTAAAAAACGACTAAAATTCCGAAACAGTTTCTGAGAGGTGCAGCCTCTCATTGGATTGTCCAAATCACAATACAGATTGGAAAGAGAGAAAAACCAAGAAGCTAATAGTTACCCCGCTGTAGAGATGGAATCCTGGGAAATCCCGATCCCGAAATGCCGAGATTTCATGCTATTTTTACCAATCCGCTTGTTTCCAGGATTGTTTGTACTAAAATCCCGAGACCACATGTGTTTCAGAATCACCACAATGCATAGCTGGTTATGGTTAGCTTTGCTTAAAACTGCTTACCAATATTGTTTGCTGGATATGCCTAAAACTCTTGTATGACCTACCTGTTTTAATGCATAGCTTGATGTGAATACTTATACTGTGTTTACACTTATTCTTTATAATATTTACACTTATTTTGTGCTGATGCTAACATATCTTTCAACAAAACTGATTGACGACGACAATACTATCGGCGCGGTAGGTCCCGGGTTCGATTTTTGGGCCGGGCAAATCAGACACAGTGTTGCCAAAGGTTCGCAACGCTGCAATGTTTCTTCGGACTGTGTTGCCCAGATGCTAAGCCGTGGAGATGGGCCCAACCACTCGTTTCTCGCCTTTTCGCTTAATGCAGCTGGATGTATAAAGAAGATTTGATTTTTTTTGGATTAGGGCTCGACTTGACCCCTCGACCCTAATCCCCGAATCAAAACACTGGAATCCTAATTCAACATCACTACATAGATCAGAGTAAAAAAGCTTTGTTTTGCAGCTGACAAATTTGCGAATAATGAAGACGAAATCAGCGGTATTTTGATATTATAGACTGAAAATTTTGGTGATTATTCAGCCACTTTCTTTCTGCTGTAGCTTACTGAAGGAAATAATACATGCATTGTAAGGCTAAATAAATTTGTTACTATAATGTGCTACGGCCTCACATATATACTTCAGTAGGATTTAGAGGTACAATAACTACGAATTTTAGGTTGTTTGCTAACTCTAGAAGAATAGTAAAAGGGTTTTTGATCGGTCAACAAAGTCTGTTCCTATTTCTCTCCGATTAAAACGAGTACGCGCAAAAAGAAAAAACGGTTAAAAAGGTGTGTAAGATCTTGCATTTCCGGCCAACTAGCGTATGATAATTGTTCAAGGCTTGTTTATCGGTGCGGAAGGTCTGAAGATCTAGCGTTTAATTTCGGACCGGTCAAATTGGACACATAATTCGACCGCACCGCTGCAATAATTTTTTGGAGCTGATGCGTTCCCCAGTCGCTATGCCATGGAGATGAGCCCCGCCTCTCGTGGCACGCTTCGGCGTCATACCACGATTGGTATGTTTGATTTTTTTTTTTATTCGTCAAGCTATAATTACAACTGCGAAGTTTGTTTACAGGTTACATCAGCGTTTTTCGAACTGAGAGGCACGCCTCTCCAGGGAGGCGCAGACTATTTTAAGGGGAGGCGCGAATGTTAACCTCAATCATTTAAAAATACTTGTATCCAATAGCCTACAGCATAATCCGTTTAGGCCTACATGCATAGAAACAACAGCTATTTGTTTCATTAACCTAAGTTAGTTGCAAAATCAAGTGAGGTTATTATTTAAATATTAACTCGCAAACAAGAAATCTAAGGCAATATCCAAAGTCAAGCGATATGATTTGTATTATCGAATGATTTCGCAATATTGTTCAAAAATGCAATTATTGCTAAGTCCAGCTGCCATGTATCAACCAGAGCTGCAAACTCGAACTTGAACTCGAAAGAACTCGATCATTTTGCCGAACTCGAACTTGAACTCGAAAAAATATTTTTTCTGAACTCGAACTTGAACTCTCATAAAACTGTTCGAGTTCTTTAGAAAGATATTTAAATTGTTGAAAAGAAATAAAAAATCACTACAAAATACAGTTCGTTGTTGAAGTAGTCACGATCCGCGTAAATTGAAGTTATAATTTTACCAAAAGAAAAGCTGAATGTCGTTTATTTGTTCATGCCATTGCGCCCTACAAAGTCCAGGGCTTCGAACTCGAACTCGCAGACCTCGGTTATTTTTTCCGAACTCAAACTTGAACTCAAAAAATAAAATTCTTAGAACTTAAACTTGCAAATATCTCTCGAAGTTGAACTCGGTTAAAAATCAATCGAGTTTGCAGCCCTGATACCAACTCCAGTTATTTATCTTATTTAATCAAAAAGTAATGGAAAAATTATCAAAAGCAATGTAGTGAATCAAAAAGCTATGTGTTTTTATCATGATATAAAATGGAAGGAGTCATGTATGACTGACTACCTGCAAGAGAGGCGAACCACTGGGTTACGTTGACGCAGTTGTGAAGCTTTGCATTATTTTGTGAAAAAACAATTTTGATAGTTAATGGTCGATATAAGAGCTTGCTGCAATAGACTGATGATATATCATGACAAACTGTACAAATACGTGCTCTTTATCCAGCTTGAAAATTATCTACATTTTCAACTCCCGACCAAGCTCATGTGAAGGTGCAAATGCGATTTGTCAAGAAAGTAACGGAACACTGGCAAAAGAGCTGAACAGGACTGATTATACACTAATAAACTCTTGCTGTAAGAAAAGACAAAGATTTAGAATTGGCTTGGTATCAAACAGTACTTGCAATGGTACTCGTCCATGTTTTTGGGTCGGAAGTCCTGCTAACTGTGTTGACCAAGGTGACTTAAAAAAAATAGGGCCTGCCAATCACAGCAATTGTCAAACTGTGTCTATAAACATTGGTGGTTCTTCGGATGCTTCCCAGAATTCTCAAAGCAAAATTGAATTACTGTAACAAGAAATTGTCTTTCATTTATCAAAGGCCAATTACACAGGAAAGTATTGTCATCAAAACCGGTTCCACTGCTACCAGCACAACAGGATCTACGCCAGGAGCGGCTGCTGCTCTCAGTCTAATACCAGCAATCATTGGAGTGGCAGTTGGATTGTTGATTTTATTGCTTCTGGTATTTAGTTAACGTTTTTGGCGCTGTAAAAAACGCAAAAGAAATCATCAGATTTTGACAAGATCATCGGATTTTTCAAAACTTCAGAAAAACATCATCAGCAATCCAGAAAGTCAAAATCAACAAATCGTTTCAAGGTTAGTTAATATATTTTGGTATTAAATACATCAAATAAAATTTTTAATACACATTTTTTATATTCTGATAGTAAATTTACAGTACATTTGGGCCGTTTCACACCTCTTTAATTAAATTGAACAGAAAAAAAAGCGTAATGAGATTTACAGCATGAAATAAGCGATTCAAAATTTAGATAAAAGTGGTAAAAAGTTTAGATCAGTTGCTACCGGTATAAGGAGTTGGTATTTAACGTCTTTACTTCATATTTAGAAACGAAGCCACCGACCTATTACAGAGAATACCGTGACTCTTCGCTTGACAAATTTAATGAAAGCAGATCTGGCAGCATGAAAGCAAATGTAGATGCTAACCCATACGATTTTGCTGAGGAAAATAACGCAATGGAAGGAAATAATTCTTGTGTAGGCCACAACTGGCCACAATTACAAACCTGCAGAGCCGTCCAATGAATACGTCAGAATCAAACATCCCTCATTTGATAAACAAGACGACCTGTATGATAGATTGTACAAGTCGAAACCAGACGACTCCGGTTTCAACCAGACTGCATCAATAACAAAAAATCCTGCTGAACCAGCTGTTCAGTATGCCGTGATTGATTAAGCAAGAAAAAAACGGAAAGTTAACGTCCCCTTAAAAAATGATGAAGCTACGCGCTAACTTAGGCAAAAACCAATATGAAAAAAATGAAATATAGCGTTTTTCTTTACACAGCAAAAGTGCACAATGGTAATCTCAATACCAGCACGTGTTATTTAATGGTTAATATCAAATTAAAGCCGAACAAATTGACAAACTTAGCAGTACTGATGATGATTCTCAATTAGCCAAACTTCGCCTGTCATTACATTTTTATTTTGCAAATGGTATTATATCAGCTTTTCAGAACGTAAACCTACACCAGCTCAGCGTACTGTGCAGCAAAAAGCCTGCAATATAAATTTTCGAAAAAACGTTCAATATCAATCAAAAAAGAGTTAGTATCAATCAAAAAAGTAATGGTTGATGTTCATTTGGGTTGTACGTGCGCGATAAAATTTTATTCCCTATATAAGCAGTTGCTGCGTAGCTGATGCGTAATCAATAAAAAACTTCTTCAGTTCAATTAAAATCATAAATGCGAGTGTTCCACGGCTTACTAAAATAAGCCATGGTGTGTTCCAATTTTTCTGATTTCCTGGTTTGCCACAGTTAATCCAGTACAACACGGAAGTGTTGTATATTACCATTGTATAAGCAGGTCCTTTTACAGTACTATTGTACAGTTTTGTATTGTTTCAATGATTTTTTTAAATCCGTCACTTTGTCTCGTCTACTGAGAAATGCGATGTTTTATTACGACTTCATTTTATTCTAACATTCATTCCCCGTTGATTCATTGTGTACATTATAATATTTCTCTTCTTATTTTTGCTTGCGTAAACCTTTTAAAATTGGACTGCTTTAACGTTTTCGTTGTGTTGGTGTGATTGCAATAACTGTTTGATAGCTACATTAATTTCTTATGCTAATGTTTTTTTTACAAGAAGTAATTCAAAAAAATCCAGGACAATGTGTCATAAAACAATAAAGACAATCATAAGAGTATAGATTACCATAAAAAATGCTAAATATAAGCATAGATTACAGCATAAAAGGGTTTAATCGAAAAGATGATGATAAATAAAAATTATTAGGCCTATCAATGTGGTTGTATAAAGATGTGGTGCAATGGAGTGTCACGGGTGCAATATCCAAAACGAAACTCAGTGCTCAGGTAATACAGCTAGAACATGATGCTTAACAAGTTGCTTTAACAAAAGACCCGTAAACCCAAACACAAATACGGTATGAATAAAGCTTGTACGACAGTTCAGTATAGGTCATGGCAACTATAAATAAAATAAATATATAAATAAATATAAATAACTGAGATTATTTTTAAACTATATTGAACTGAAAATTCAACAGTAAATGAGGGAGATTGCGAAGTGAGCTTGCGCTCTTCGAATCAGCAGCCACCCGTTATATACGTCAAATGCGATCGGCTGCGGCAGAGAATCGAACCCGTCACGTAGGATCATCTGTCACCTGCGAGCGGTACCGCTATGGCCATGTCGCTGACAACTTGTGAAACAAAGATGAAACGTAGAACATACCCTACTTGCGCTGCGTGATTTTACTTGCATTACCATTGATCACCACAATAAGCATTGCCATGGATGTTGAATAACAAAAAGAAAAATAATGGCATTGTTTCAGTAAAAAGAGTTTCACTTAATCAACGTAACCGTAGAGCGGGATAGCGCTGTATTGATTACTTCATAGTTTTTTTCACTTAATAAATTTAACTTAAATCCAACCCACCGAGATTTTAGGCGATATTAAACTTGACTGAGATTTGAACTTACGCCCGCACCGATCAGTGACGTAACACCAGCCCAATGGTTACGGCAAGTCTTTACCAGAGACGCGGCCTTAATCACTCGGTTATCGTAACCTTATGCGGGAACAGCCAATATTCTCGTCAATAAAACGCAATTTTTTATCGTTACGTCAATTTTCCATTTTTAGAGCAATAAAGCCATTCTTAAAATTGAATAGATTTTTTCAAAAGGTTGTTTTATATCAGTGAGAAAAACTGATTTTTATCAACATTTTGTTTTGTTTGCAAACGCTGCGTATCTTTTTGCTGCGTAAGTTGCTACTGGTTGGAGCCCTGTAGGAACGCCTCCTTGTTGTTGTGTGTTAACCTTTGTCATGTTCACCAAATGCCAACAGCATTGTTCAAGCAATCGACGATGCTGTTAGATCTTAATCAAAATTTCTTTGGTCTTTGTATTGTCTGATGATGAAACCGTGGCCGCAGGTACAGTTCCAAAATCCTTGTATCCCTTACTGTTTCACGTCATTTGCGTACTTCATGTACTGCACGACTGTGCAAGGAAATCAAATCTTACTTTCATGATGTAAACCAACTGACAGCAAGAATCAAAGCTGCAACTGTTAAAAATAAAACCAGACAAGCACAGTTTGCAGCTATTGGCTACCCCCCTCAGCCTGTCAAAACAAAATAGGGAAACTCGATAAAACCTGCGCCTTGTATTATGAAAATAATTTACCAGAAGTTAAAGCGATTGTAAAAAGTTTTGAAGAATCTGGCTAATCAGTAAATCAAGCAAAAGGTAGTCGGCAAAAACTTGGTCTAGCTACCCAACTTCTCCAAATTAAAGATCAATATGAATGCTTGGTTAATCTCATAGACGCGATGCAGTGTGCAAAGTTCACCATAAAAGAAGCTGTGCATGCGATTCAAGCACGACTTTAAAGAAAGTAATTGCAGCTTTAGCTCTTACATTAAAAAGAGAATTTAAAGCAATGACATTTCTAAAATAATGAGCATGGCAAGATCAGACATTTCTCCTGCCGGTTATAGTAAACCACGAACTAGTTGGTTATATTAGCGGTGGATCAGTTTTGGTACACTCGCATTGATTAATTTTAACATTAACTGATATATTATGCAATATTGCTGCATCTGCTAGAGACAGCTTGCAATACTCTTAACAGTTAGAGGTAATTCACAACCATAGTAAACTAAAAATACTTTGCAATAAATTTACCTATGATCAAACGCATTGCTGATGCAAACCTATAAGGGTAAGCAACTGAGTGTGTGAAGTTCAGGCAAAAAGCTTCCAGTTAGTCAGTTTTTTTTTCTTCTGAAATATTGACAGCTCAGATGGCCGAGTGGTAAGAGCCAGGGTTGGGAAAAATTGATCGTAATCGATACTCGATTGCGATATTCTTTACTTTTTGTTCATCGAATGCACTGGAGCCTTCACTTTTTTGAATTAGTACCGGTATCGAATATCGAATATGGCCTAGTCTTTACTTTTTTTTTTATGCGCGATTCGATATTCCACATTCGATTTTTTTTGTCCAAATTACAGTACTTTATGCCACTTTGATAAATTTAAAATAAGTAATCGTCGATATGACATTACCTTGTTTTTGCTGATAAATTTTTTTTGTGCCCAAAAAAAAAAAACAAGAAAAAAAGATTTTTAATAGCTAAGTTGCTTCGCATCAATAATGCAATAATGTCGTATACTATGTCCGTCGTTGGTCTGTAAGTTAACGCATGAATCTAAGGACATCACAAAAAATGCTTGGCGTACACCGCTAAATTCTCAGTGTAATTTCGAATATCGATTACAATATTCTTTATTCTTTACTTTTTTTAACCACCATCAACATCGATTATTTTTTTAATTTTTAGTGAACTCACGAATATTCTTTATTCTTTACTTTTTTAACCACCATTAAAATCGATTAATTTTTTAATTTTTAGTGAACTCACGAATATCGATTATTTCTTTAATTTTTTGGATATCAATTCCCAACCCTGGTAAGAGCGTCCGTCTCGGGAGCTATAGACTTGGGTCTGACTCCGAGTCGGGTCAAACCAATGACTTTAAAATTGGTATTCACAGCTTCCTGCTTGACGCTCAGCGTTAAAGGGACAGTATGGAGAACAAACCGGCAAGTTTACTTGTTGTGCCGTTGGAATAGGCACTTGACGGGATTCCCCTTTCTTGAAGTGGTAGGCAGATGGCCAGCAACTCCCAAACGAGTTCGTACAGCGCATTATTGACGCTTTCTCGTTATAGAAGAATAAATATGCAAATTAAAAGAAACCTGCTAAACTGCTGTGATGGTCCTGGAACTAGACTGCAAGATTATATACAGTATATACTTCACCTGTTTCATCCTTCTTTCCACTTCCCTTCAATAACTGCTTTTCTTCTAATAAGAGCCCAACTCAACTGATAAGGATTGCTATTGGTGGACATAAATGCTCATTATAGCGAAACAAATTCGAATGGTATGACAAAATTATCCAAAATTAAATAATTACATTTTACTAGCAGCAGAAAATTTGTAAGAAAATATTTCATAAAGCCAAAATTTGACATTAATCTGTTAACTTTTGCCCACCTGTAAGATTTTGCATCACTGATCATAAACACACTAATTCACAGCTTACTCTGAAAACTACTACAATACCGGTATACTGTGAATCACAACGAAATAACTTTGTTAAAACTAGATAGAAATGCAATCAACTCAGTCAGTAGACATCTAATTTAGATGACTGGCACCAGTAGTTCAAAGAAATGGTTGCCTCCTGACTTAATTTTTTGCCAAAGGGTCTATTATTTCATCGCAGTCTATGCTATCTCCAACAGCGTGCTCAATAGACATCATACCTAGTCCATTCAACCGGTCTTCACTCATTGAAGACCTCAAGTATATCTTAATTAGTTTCACTTTGGAAAAGCTTCTCTCTCCACTAGCCACTGATACTGGAATAGTCATTAATATTCTGAGTTCCAAATACAAATTAGTGTATGCATCTACAAGACCAAGAGATTTAATGTACCTCAAAGTATCTAAAAATGATTTTATGGAAGTTTTGTCTGGAAGGCAGGTACAACTAACAAAGAGATGGTTCAGACAAATTGTTTACTGAATTTCAATGCAAAAAGTTTTATGATAATGAAGATGCTTTTTAGAGGAGTTTAAATTTGGAATAACTAAAATCAATTTTACTGGTTTGGGGCAGTATACTGCTCAACTTTTCTGCACTTAACGTAATGCGTTAATAACATAAACGAACAAAGTTAAATGCAACGGGGTTTGAGGTAACGTAAAGTGAAATGTTTTTTTTTTTTTGGTGTTTACGCATTGATTCTTTTTGAGAGGGCTTTATTTTCAAAAGGGATTTTGTTGAGGGTGCTGTGCTTCAATGCAAAAAGTTTTTATTAAAATGAAGATTCTTTTTAAGGGAGTTTACATTTGGGATAACTAGAATCAATTTAATGGTTTGGTTCAAGTTAACATAACATAAAGAGATAACATAAATGATTTTTACGCATCGAAAAAATCAATGCGTAAAATTTTTTTGGAGTTTACGCATTGATTTTTTTGAGGTGGGGGGGGGTTTCTTTTTAAAGAAGATTTTTTTGAGGAAGGGCTTACTTTTAAAGGTGGCAGGGGTAGTTCCTATTCAGAAGAACTGAAACTAATTTTAATGATGTATACCGGTATGGTTCAAATTTACAAAAAAGTGTTTCTTTTAAGTTTATGTGTCAATTCTTTTCTTTTGGAAGAGGGAGGAGGATGCGTATTTACAGTGGAGGCAGCTTCCTTTAATTTGGGATAGCTAAAAATAATTATATTGATACGGTTTAAACTTATATTAAAAAGTTTTTTTCGCAGTTAACGCGATTATTCTATTTGAGGGGGCAGAGCTGCAACGAGGACCGAACCTACCGAGACCGAGAAGAGACGAGACATCATAGCTTCGAAACCGAGACGAGACTTTAAAGTTACGAGACACGAGACACGACACGAGACTTCATGAGCCAAAAATTAGAAAATATAACAACGATAGTAATACTCTGGAGTATGGGCTTTACTAAGCCAAGTTATTGAAATAACTTTATAGCAAAATGACATTAGCAAAAACAAATGAAGCAATGAAGCCGTCGCGGTTATGAACTGATGTAGCCTATTGTAAATGTGCTATTGGTCATATCCTTTTAACGAATACAATTAATGATTCAACGAGTTTACCATAATAACAACGAAACAGCTTATTATCACAGAAGATTTAAGTCCTTGTAGTTTGCAAGGCAAGCAATACCTCTCGCAGACGATTACACGGCCCAATATTCTTTTTTAATCTAACGAAAAAGATGTCAAGAAAACTTTAAACAAAATGTCATTGGTAGGCTATGTTGGTCTAGACCAGGGATGTCGGCATTGCAGCCCACTATCCTCCGTTAAAACAATTTTTTAGCAAGTTTATCAAGTATTGAGCACGAGAGTGTTCATGAAATTATATCAAAATACTTTATATTTGATAAATAATAAATTAATTAACATAAACATTTTCAAGTCATTGTGACACAATGCATTTTTGAAAATCTATCTGGTAATAACTTTCTCATAAAAAGAGCTAGCTCAAATCTGGAAGCACTTCCCATGTCGGTAACCAAATTTCCCGCAACTGTAATCCATGCACTTTTTTCGATTTGAAGCCTTTTTTGGGCCTGGACTACTTTGAATAATCTTTTGACAGCTGTTGTAAACCAGACGAGAATAGCACCTTTCATAGGGAACAAATTTGTAGAAATCTTAATTTTATGACATATGACACGTTACTCTCTTGAAAATGTTTTGATTTGACACACCGTTTGCCCATAAAAAATATATCAATTTTTTAGACGTGGCTAGCGGTCGTTATGTCTTTGAGTGAAGGCCAGATTGTTAAAAGTTAAAACTAAATTAACATTATTGGATTAATTATTACATTAATTAGTTATATTAATAGATTTTTAAATTTTCTTTGTTGTTAAAAAAGACGCATTTTCAGCAAAATGCGGCCCAATACGAGGCCTACCTATCAATAGTTAATTTTTTTTTTCTTAGAACTATAATATGAAATATTGGAATTCTGGTCGCTTTGCGGCCCAGTTAAATATATAATTTTGCAATGGGTTCCTAATAAATTAAAAGGTCAGACATTCCTGGTCTAGAGTATTACCATCGAATGCATGTGCTTAGTGGTTGAAATAGACCAGTTTTCATATATGCTGCTCACAAAAAAAAAGCAAAAGCCTGCAATTTTGCAGGCTTGAATAACAAAGCAAAATGGTCTAAACAAAATGAGGCCAAATGTTTTTGCAAAATGCAAAATCACGCACAATGTTTTGCTTTGAATGCATTGGGTAAGTACCATTGTTGCTTCCGTATCAAAGACCTAAATGCTGTTTCAAATCCAAATTTTTTTCATTTCTCGATCGAGACATGACCATTTTTCGAGACTTTCAAGGTTCGAGACCGAGGCAAAAAGACATCGGCATAGCGAGACCGAGACGAGACCGAGACACTGAAAAACATGTCTCGAGACCGAGACACGTCTCGAGACATCCAGTTCTGGAGGGGGGCTTTCTTTTTTAGGGGGGGCTTGTGCGACCGCACAGTTCGCGCATTCCTAATACCACCACTGGTTACCACGGCAAACCTTTCATTCTTTCAACCAGTTTTTGAAATTTTTTTATTCCTTTTTCTAAAAACGGTTTGCTGTACAGCGAAGGGCAGCGGCAAAAAGATGACAAAAAGGACATTAGCGCTACGTTTAATTGCCTAGTTTTATAATACACCACTTTTTTGACATTACCGTATTACAATCATCATCAGACTCTCTACTTGGTACAACGAAACGCCTTTGATTAGATCAATGGTCTTTAACCATGGTTCCGCCAGTACAATCCAGGGGTTCGGCGGAACTTTACAATTTAGAGCTGGCTTCGAGTAAATTAGTAAGTTAAATTAATGCGCAGGGATTCTTCGAGTCACTGGAAGTTTTCAGGCGTTCCGCTCCACCGGAAAAGTTGAAAATCGCTAGATTAGATATAAGTGCGCTTTCATTCATGTTTTTGCGACAAACATTTTCAACAATTGGTTTGTGGTACAGAATTTTAGTATAGCAAAGTATAATGATTTCATCTCGAAGCTTTTCGTCTGACACTCATCGGGAGAAGATCGTCAGAAATCAGGAAACTAAAATGCAAGTCTTATGTATCAAGAGAGAGAAAAAAAGAGAAAAAGAAAAGTTTTCTGTTTCTTTCCAAAAAAAAAAAAAAATTTAACAGTAAAGTTGCTTCGTATATACTATGTCCGTCGATTGTCTGTAAGTTACCGCGAGAATGTGATGACATCGTAAAAATGCTTGGCGTACATCGCTAAATGCTCAGTGTAATATCGATTACAATATTCTTTACTCTTTTAAACTACCATCGAAATCGAGTATTTCTTTACTTTTTGGTGAACTATCGAATATCAATTATTTCTTTACTTTTTTGGGTATCGATTCCCAACCCTGGTTCTTCCTCTCTTTTTTTAAAACAACAGCGCACTGCATATGTCTTCCTCCTTTGAAATCCCGTACGTTCCTTTATCGTAAAGGTCGCGAAAAACGTTAGCACGCTAAGGTAAAAGTATAACCTGCGGTAGTGCTCTACGCCGCCTCAACGTGCTAAGCTACAGCAATACTTTGCTTATAATTTTTGTTTGTTTTATTGTATATTTTGTGTTACAGCACTTCAACAAATTTTTCTCCTCCAGAAGGTGCAATTATCCATGTGGAAATGGATGATAGCGAGAGCGTTCAGGAACAAAAGGATGGCCAGTCATCATCGTCATCTGTTATCGAACCCTCGCCCGATGTTTGCAGCGCGAGCACCAGTGTACTAAACTTATGTGCTTCAGGTTCAGGTGACAAAACATTTAATGATGACTGCTGGTTGTCAGTGCATAAAAAGTCGTTTGTATGTTCAGATACGCCCACCATAAAGCGAAAGAAACAGTCGATGGGAGATCTTAAAGTGAGAATAACGATTCTGTTAACATAAAATGTAGAAGTTTGAGTGTAATTTATATTGTTTACATTGCGTCAGTAATTTTGAGAAAGTATATACTTGAGCATCAGAATAGCTTCATTTTAAGTGCTCCTTCAGAGTTTAAATGTAACATGTATGCGTCGGGTGTAGTGATTATAAAATTGCATTATAGTAAGACTAGTCCGCTGTGGCAGAGAAGTTTCAGCCACATTGCTATTAGCTAGCCAAAAAAAAAAATCAAATCTTCATTTAACAAAATGATGTCAAGTCTGTAAGTTTGCCGAATTTCCATTTTGCTGTTAACGAGGAGATTCTACAGATATTGCTCACCAATTTAGGACACGGAAATTATTTTCGTATGAGTTGTAAGTAAAATATGGTATTTCTATTAGGATAACATATTGAAAACAGTGGCAGAAGTTGGGAGGAGCAGCGAGGCGATTGCAGGTATGCTATCCAGAAGAGAAATGATGCAATGCCAGGCGTTTGGCCAGATGGTAGTAGCCAGGCTTCAGGCTATGCCGGCAGAAAAAGCGGAAAGTGTAATGGCTGGGATAAGCGCCGTATTATTTGAAGGTGTTTAATATTTTTTTGGCTTTGCTTTAGCTTTCATGTTATTAAACATGTTTGTTTGGTGCGTATTTGTTGCAAACCGATCCGCGCTTTTCATATTCGTTCAACATTAAATTTTTCTGTTTAAGTTGTCTGGTATTTCACGTCATAGGGTATTGAAATGAAGGCAATTTACTGCCTCCTCTTTTGATATTCGAAATGCAGTGATGGATACTTAGTTACTTATGCCACCGCTCAGTGCTGACTGGGCCCGAATATAGCCTATATTATATTTGCAATTAGTAGCATACCGGTATTTCATAAGCTCCTGCCACAAGATAGCGCTGTTGCATAACGCGCTCGCTTAGGAGTTGCTAGCTATCTGTCTACCACACCAACATGGGGAATCCCGCTGATTGCTTTTCCCCAACGACACAAATAAACTTGCCGGCTTGTTCTTCACACTGTCCCTCAAATGTTGCGCGTCAAGCAGGAAAGCTGTGCATACCAGTTTTACAGTTATATTTTGACTAGACTCTAAATCAAACCAAAGTGTATACAGCTCCAGAAGCGGACGCTCTGGATGTTGTCGCAGGCTAATTGTTGTTCTATCAGCATTGTGTTTTTGCGTCGTAAACAAAGCTGATTCTGCTCTTACCACTTGACTATCTGAGCTGTTGAGGATATAGCCTAGACACAGTAATAGGCCTGAATGTTTTGTGCATTTCATAGGACCTCAAAATTTTCAGCATGTTATTTCTTTGTCATGTACTGTAAGTTACTGGTAATACCACTATCGGTATTAATTTTCAAATACTCGTATGAAATTAAGACTGGCAAGTGAACCGAAACCAAACCCAGCGCAGTATGAAAAGTGATAATATCTTTTCCTTTGCGGAGCTAAGTTGAGCGTTCACTGTCCACTTGGCATGTACTATAGGTAATCCCGCCGTTGGGAAGTGCACTTAATGAAACTTCCCCGTTTTCGAATAGTAGACAGCCGGGACGCATATTTCGGAATGATTCTACAGAAAAAGATAGAGCTCGATCGAAATGAGTATGAATAGAAAAATTGCACCGATTTCCGCAACAGCGGCGTGGTGTATCGGTCACTGTGATGGACTGCGACGCATGGGGTTGGAATTCGACGCTGCTCTACGTTATGATTTCATGCACGTTCTTATGTCTATTTCGGGATGGGGTAGAGTGGTGGTATAAGAATAAACCAAAAACGTTCTGTAAAACCATTGCAAAAGATGCAGCCGGGAACTCCTATTGACATGCACAGCGCTTTAGTCGCCTTCTGGTGACAGGAGATGAGATGCCAGTAGAATGTGGTATTGATTGAATTTATTGCTGAATATACGAAGTTTGATAGCCTATAGGCCTACTGTAAAGCAACGGCGCACAAACTCTGATGTTTTAAAAGAAAGGCAAATATAATGTTTTGCTTATGAGCGGTTATCAGCATCGTTCTGCTGTGGCAATCGGCCCTGCCTCGACAAAAATAGCTTTTAAACTTCTCCCTAATCATCGTAGCTTCTTTGGTATAAGTATTAGTTTCAGCGCGACTAATCTGGCGAAGACCTGAAATACAGTATTAGCATCAATGCTGGAACGCCAATTTTCTGATGCTGTGTTTCCTCTTCAAACTTCATTATCTCTAAAGCCAGGAGAGCAGTAGTACGGTGATGTTGAGGTTGTAGCGATCTATTTTTCATTTGTAAAAAATTATGCAAACAACATGCGGCCTTTGTTACCAACGCTGCTTTCTCCGGTGTACCAATTATCGGCCTTTTAAATATACGCCATCGGCTAGACAAAATTCCGAATGTATTTTCGATTACTCTCTTGGTACGAGATAGACGATAGTTGAAGATTCTCTTGTTTTCTGGTAAATTTTTGCCAGGATAAGACCTTATAATGTTCGGTTTCATCGGAAATGCGGCGTCAGCTACAATACAAAAGGGAACAACGTCGCCTGTTCCCAGATCTTCGAGTGGAGGAAAGTCCAAGCTTTGTGTTAGCACTCGTTGGCCAAATTCAGAATAGGCGAAAACTATAGCATGGAAAGCAGTTGCTCCTGCTTTTTCAAAAGTGACAAAGTGACTTCGGCCATTTCCATTTGCACTTATGCTACTTATTACAGTAATTTGATCTACGCTTCGAAAATAAACAGAACGAGAAATATAAGAAGTTATATGGCTGTAAGATAATGGGATCTTGCTCTATATGGTCTATCTGAGCCCAAATACCTGGGCATCTTTTATAATTTTTATTTTAAACTTTGACATAAACAGCAAATAAGTCTATCTATTTTACCAATTTGAAGCGCTACATGCTGCTTTTATCTACCGCTAATTAACATTTTATTTTGCTACCTATTCCTTGATTCAGTTTCTTTGTTTTCTAGCCTAGCCTACGGTTACATTTCTGTGAGAACGCTCGCTGTAAATTCCGCAACGTAGACGCGTGCTGTTACCGTATTGTTGCCGTTTCCGTAACCGTACCGTAACGTTAACCGGATTCTGTGTGAAGCCCGCTTTAGAGATGTGACCGTTAACTTGTAAGAAAGCCGGACACAGCGCTCGGTCGCTATCTCATTAAAAAGTAGATACTTAATATAATTTTGTAGCAATTCACCGGTAGCCCACTAGTACAGTATTCTGTACCGGTACTATTTTGTGACGTACTTAAAATTCTAAACGACGCACAATGCAAAAATCTGTGACTGGAAACGTTAAGTTTTAATCATTTTGTTCTGCAGTAGATGTCAAACTGCACGAATAGGTGTGCTTCTTCAAGCTTAAACTTTACATACAATTTCAATTCTCCACCAACTACATTTGAAGAAGCAAATGTGTTTTGTGAAGAAAGCAATGGAACACTGGCGAAAGAGTTAAACACAACGGATTACACATTAATGAATTATTGTTGTAGAACAGCTCAAACACAAAGATTTAAAGTTGGTTTAGTGTCAAACCGTACTTGCTATCATACTCATCCATACTTTTGGGTCGGAAGTATCGCTATCTGTGTTGACAAACGTGACTTCAAATTTGTAGGACCTTCAAGTTCAAACACTTGTCAAACTGCTTCTATAAAAATTGGTGGTTCTCAAAGTGCTTCCAACGTTTTAAATGCAAAGTTAAACGACTGTAACGAGAGTTTGCCATTCATATGTGAACGGCCGAATATACAGCAAAGCATTATCGAAGCAAGCAATGCCACTAACATCAGCGGATTAACAGTTGTATTGGGTTTTCCAGAAATTATTGGAGTGGCAGTTGGCTCTTTCATTACGATGCTGTTAGTTCTTTGTTTTCTTTTTCCACTCTATATGGCAAACCGTAGAGCTAATTCTCAAGTTTCAAGCAGAAAATCACCAGATGCTTTAAAATTTCAGAAAAACAGCTCAGGCAATGCAGAATCTCAAGAGCACGATGTTGGTTCAAGGTTGGTTGGAATAATCAGACAGTGTAGAATGAATATGTAGGCTATAAACTGTATCCCACAAAAGTTTAAGTTAAGGGATTTTACGATAGCGCTGTAGTAAAAATGAATTGGACCTAAAAAGTCTGGAACAGTATAGAAAGCATTATCTGCATCGTCGATATGTATAATAATTATGAAAATAAAAATCAGAGGCTTCATCTTTCAAAAATAGTTTTGTTACCATCTATTCTTTTTATTTGCAGAAGCAATACCTCTAACCAATCACAGAACCACCGCAACACTCAGGACAGTTTTAGCGACAGCAGTTTTGACTCAGTATCCAATCCAGCGATAAATCCGTAAGACATTGTTGAGGGAAACCAAGCGATATAGCAGAAAGAGGTTTGCGTTTCAACAATAACTGCAACACTTGTGCTTGCTGTTCATGATAATTTTTAAAAATAGTTTTGACGCTTTTAGACGTGTGTTTGCTTTGTGAATCATGAATATCAACTTTGTACGCTACAAAAAATACTTTGTAACAGGCTGTTGTTGATCATTACGCATCCAATATGACCTCGCTGTGCAACATTTAAGACATAATAAATTTCTGCGGTAGGTTGTTTTCGTATTGTTTAGTTTTAATATTTGCACAAAACACATAGCACGTCGGCAGGGTGACCGAGATGTTTGGAGCGTCGTTTTTACGACGGATATGATCACAAGGTTGATGGTTCAACTCCCACCCAGGCCTCACTGCTGCGTCTTTGGATAAGATGCTTGACGATGATTATTATTCCTGCTTAGTGGAAACTAAAAAGTTGCAAATTAAAGAGGTCAGAAGCAAAAACTAAAACGGAAAACTCGAAAACAAAGGCAAATCATAAGCAAGTCTGGATTCGTCCTACGTAGCCTATAGCGTCTCCGTCGTTTTCTCGTGACAGGAGGATAAAATTGAAGATTCAATCAGAGTCAAACACTCTCAAAAAAATTGCAAAAGTCTCAATCGATCCACCAAGTCACAATTATGAACTCGAGGCCAATTCAAAGCTGTAGCAATGCTACGTTGTTGATATACTAGTTTGACTTCCGGCGTAGCAACGAAATCAATAGGATGCGAAAGCTCTAACAATGAAAAATTTTAGGGCTACAGCAACTGAGCACGTTTTTTGTCCTATTGTAAACTGCATATCCTCACACGTAACAAGCCTTGTTTTAACAAATTCACAATGACTTGCAAACGAGAAATTTATTCTCACAAGATAGGCCTACTGCAAGGGTGATGTCAGTTGCATGTGCAGACTTTACATGCTGGGGTTTTGTTGCAAAAATTTTGCTGCTGACTCTCTGTACGGATTTTTATTATTATCTGTGCATTCTGTCTTGTTATAAGCATCAAGTACCGAGCCTATCATTTTCTTTGTGTTCACAGAGTTAAGATCGAGTGGGTGTGCGTGGATGTTGATAACTATAAAATAGTCAACGTCTACAAACCCCCTCCAACACGGATGCAAGCATTTGATCTTCCAGCATTCCCCCATCCCTGCCTCTATGCTGGCGACTTCAACTGCCACCATGTTGACTGGGGTTGTGATAATAACAATCCAGATGGTGAATGCCTGGCTGGCTGGGCCAGTGCCAACAACTTCACCCTGCTATATAGCCCCAAGGAGGCCGCCAGTTTCCACTCTGGCCGCTGGAAAACAGACACCAACCCAGATCTTGCATTTGCCAGTGTCGATTTGGACAGTCGCTTACCTGACAGACGTATCTTAGGAAAGTTCCCAAGGTCACAACACCGACCCTCGCTTATAAATCCACCCAAACTTGCTCATCCAAAACCGAGCAAGCCTGTAAAGCGATGGAACTTCCGCAAGGCCAACTGGGACCACTATTCTAACCTAACCAACAAACTGACCAAGAGTATACCGCCACCTGAATCTCAGAACATCGATCAGGTTTACCAGTGCTTTTCAAGGTAATAAGCACTGCGGCGAAGAAATGCATCCCTCGTGGTCGACGATCAAACCACATACCTTGCTGGGATGCGGAGTGTGAAGACCTCTATCAGCATTTCCTGCAGTCACCTGGGGGCCCTGATTCGGATAACGCTGCCACAGCCCTACTCACAAGGCTCGACGGGAAGCGGAGAAATCGCTGGTCAGAGACGGTCCGCAACATTGACTTTTCGCACTCCAGCCGGCTGGCATGGAATACTATAAACAACTTGACTGGTAGGTCACGACAATCCCCTCGTCAATGTCCCGTTTCAGCTGATGCTATTGCTTCTCAGCTGGTTAAAAACGGGAAATACGAGGGTGTGAATCGACGCTCATCTTGGCTCGTTTTACAGGAAGGGTCTGACCTTTGGAGGGCTGAGCCATTACATCCTGCGAAAGTCTCCGGGAGTTTTTCCCATCGAGAGTTCGCTGCTGCCCTACAACTTTTAAAACCAGGCAAAGCTCCTGGACCTGATTCCATTTGTCCGGAGCTAATAATCCATGCTGGAGCCGGCTTAAAATCTTGGCTACGTGGCTTCCTATCTTCCTGCCTGCACCACCTCAAAATTCCTAAGATCTGGAGAAAAGCGCTAGTAGTAGCGGTCCCAAAGCCTTCGAAACCGGTAGAGGACCCAAGGAGCTATCGTCCGATCTCCTTGCTCTGTGTTCCCTACAAGATTCTCGAGCGACTTATCTACGCCCGCGTCGAACCTCTTACTGACCCTCTGCTCCCACGGGAACAGGCGGGTTTTCTACGCGGAAGATCCACCGTGGATCAAGTCACTTTGCTCACGCAAAGCATTGAGAATGCATTCGAAGCGAAAAAGAAGGCCGGTGCCGTCTTTATCGACCTGACAGCTGCCTATGACACTGTCTGGCACCGTGGCCTCACCTGCAAGCTGTTGCGGCTTCTGCCGGACAAGCACATGGTTCGTATGATTATGGAGCTTATCCGCAACAGAAGCTTCACCCTTACAACTGGCGACAGCAAGCCTAGCAGGTTACGACGCCTGAGAAATGGCGTCCCCCAGGGATCGGTCCTGGCCCCCTTCCTTTTCAACATCTATACACATGATATCCCCTCCATAACCTCCAAGAAGTTCGCCTATGCCGACGACCTGGCGATACTTTATACATTTGGAGAATGGAAGGAGTTGGAAACGACTCTAAGCCAGGACATGACTACACTCTCGGAATATCTCCAGACCTGGCGATTGAAGCTTAGCCACACTAAAACGGTGACGGCGGCCTTTCACCTCCACAATCAAGAGGCTAAGCGTGAGCTAAAGGTCTGTAACATCGGTAAGACCTTACCTTTCTGTCCACTTCCCACTTATCTTGGGGTCAAACTGGACAGATCGCTCACATATCGTCCTCACCTGGAAGCATTGCGCAAGAAGTTATGTGCTCGCGTCTTACTGTTGAGGCGACTTGCTGGAACAGGTTGGGGTGCTAGCGCTAAGACATTACGCACAGCTGCCCTGTCTCTGGTCTACTCGACTGCCGAGTACTGCGCACCAGTCTGGTGCCGCAGCGTGCACATACGGCTTATCGACAGTGTAATAAATGACGCCTTGCGCATTGTCACTGGGTGCCTGCGTTCCACTCCATCGGTCTACCTTCCGGTTCTTTCAGGCATCCAGCCAGCTGAGCTTCGCCGCCAAAGAGCGACACTCTCCCTAGCCAACCGCAGCTCCCTGGACCCTGACCACATTTCACATGGCCAGTTTCATGAGTCACAGGACACATGTAGGGAGAGATTGAAATCTAGACACTCATTTGTACCTGCTGCTCGGAAATTACTAGACAGTCTTTCTGAGATGGACGTCCGTGCAGCCGAGTGGACGAACACGAAATGGGACATGGAGTACTCTGCCAACGCATTGTCACTCCAAGCTTTCATTCTTAAGGCTAGCTCCAGACCCTTGGGTATGGGTCTGCGGAGGGCAGCCTGGGTCAAGCTCAACCGTCTGCGTTCTGGTGTTGGACGTTTCTGTTCGTCCATGTACAAATGGGGTCTCGCTCCTCTAGCGAATTGTGAGTGTGGTGCCAGTGAACAAACCTCAGATCACATCATCTCACAGTGTCCCATACATCGAGCACCCCGAGGTATGTTTGGTCTAATGGTTTTGGATAACGAAACAAGATGCTGGCTGAAGTCCCTTACAGTCAGCATCTGACCCAAGCAGTTTGGTGGCCAGGGTGGTAAAAGGATAAATCCTCGGCCTTGGTCCTTCCATCTGTCTTGGAAGAGATGCCCCGCCAAACGACAACGACGAGGAGTTGGAGATACGGTATAAAAAAGAAAAAGTGCTTTTTACTATAGCACTGTGCTCGCGCAGCGGAGCAAGTATATCTGATAACCACGAAGCATACAGTTTCATGATTAAAACTACCGGTAAAACTTAAAATTGGTCTTAGAGGAGCGCCACTTTTATACAGTTTTGGTAAACCAAATTTATGCAGTTTTGGTTTTTAGCTCGATTAAAAAAGCACGGCGCCATTAGTCCTGAAGCTTGCCAACGCATTCGACCCATGTCTGCAGCCACCCCTTCATTACATGGTTTACCAAAACTGTATAAAAGTGGCGCTCCTCTAAGACCAATTTTAAGTTCCACCGGTAGTTTTAATCATGAAACTGTATGCTTCGTGGTTATCAGATATACTATTCCGCTGCGCGAGCACAGTGCTACAGTAAAAAACACTTTTTCTTTTTTGGACCGTATCTCCAACTTAAAAGTTGATAATGAAGTTATGGCAAGCCTCGACGTTAAAAGTCTTTTCACCATTATTCCGGTTAATTTCACAATTGACATTATCCTCAACAGTATTTTCAGCAAAGAAGTCAAAAAGTAGAAATAGGACATAATGCAACAGATCTTTTGATTAAAGAAACCCTGCTAATTTAAATACGCAGTCCCTCCATTAATGTAGATGAATCGTCAATTCCTTTGCATGTGTTTAACACGTAATTGGCTTAATTGTGTTTGTTATGAACATAACTTAGTTCAGTCTTGTTATTATACTATTAGTTTGTATTTTATACCCCCTCCCCCTTCTTTTTCTCTTTTCTATCTATTGTTAGCTCAGACTTTCTTATTTTTTCGATACTTTGGTACCTGCGTTGTCTTCGCATTACAGTACTACAGGTGGCTAAACGTATAATGCTTTTTGTTGTATCATAATGTCTAATATTTTGTTTTTACTACTACGTGTAATTTCTATTCAAACGCAAACAAGTAGTAAACAGCACTAGTTTAATTTACATAGGATCCGCAGTTTTTTGGCCTTGCATATCCAGAATTAGTCTTTCTATCCTCCATGTTTTCTGTTTAAGTAGTAAGTGTGAGGATATGAACTCGTTAGACGATTGAGAACTTGACTTCTGTTTCGTGATCTGTAAGGTAAGTTTTATAACGGCTTTTGTTTTTCTACGGGTGGCTAATTTCTTTCAAACAGACGCAAGCTCTTTCAGTGTGCCGAGTCCTTAACCAAAAGTTTTCATTGCATCCATATGTTCATGATTTGCTTCGAGCTTATCCGTATAGCAACTTTTTTCTCTTTTTTCGCGTTGATATTTTTTGGGTTGATAATGGTTTAAGTTTAAATCGAAACGTCTCTAACATTCAAATGTTTCAAATTATTTGGGTTCTTACTTTTGTAATCAAAGTGTTCAAAAAATCCATATATTGTACTCCGAAATTTTGAAACAACATAAAAGACAAGTTCAATTCCATTGAAATAACTGAGCAGTGCTCAAGTGAAAGTTTGTGACTTCCATGGAAGTTGCATTTTTGTTTTGCCTCCCAAAAACCACTTGACAGAACAATTTAACAGATAAACAAACATTATCTACTGAACGTATTTTAACTTTGCTAGAATTTAAAAATATGGCATGATGTCATAACCTTGTCCATTATCATTAATTTTACACCAAGGGTTTCGCAATTCGGTAGAAATTACATCGGCAGAAACAATTCGGCAGAAATTAAATCCTTTATAAAATATGGGTATATCAAAATAGGATAATTGTATTCAATCAACAAATTAAACTGATTATTTTCAAGTGGAAAGTACTGTAATAAGAAATCACACTCAAAGTAACAAAATTTCAAAAACTTTTACAGTTTTCAAAAACTTAGTTGAAAGAAAACGTGTAAGTGATGCAAGTAACTAGAAACTTTTAACACTTGGCGGCTCGTTTGCTTGTGCAAATGTTCAAAATATTCTTAACACTTTGTGTCGCTCTGACACAGTGGAAATAGAACTGCATCAAAATAAAATTAATGAGCACTTGGAGTTGGACTAATGGTGCTGTGTTTGACTCCGGAGCTGCTTTCTCGGGTTCAATACTTAACTGGGTCATCTTTCACGATGCGTATACTTCACTAACAAAAAAGCCTGAGCTGTAATCACGTGCTTAAAAAGAAAAAAAAGAGTCTAACCAACAACGCGAATAGCGACATTATGCGAACCATAAGCTTACTCACAATATTTATTCACAGAGTTTCCTCTTGTAAATGCTTCTAAAATTTTGAAAAAACAATTTGAAAATATCTGCTATACCGTTATAGAAATACGTTCCTAAGAGACTGCTGAGTGCTGACATGATTGCAATGCGGCACTAATGAGCGATAAATTGGCTTAATATTCGATTTGGCGATTGCACTACGCTAGACGATGATGTAAAAGCTGACAGTGTAAATCAAAACTGTCTTAATCGATTGCAGTAGCAGTTAGTTTACTGTACAAGTTTTTACTCATTGCTACAAGGAGTAAAAGTTATGCAAAGTTTAAAGCATAAAAACACTAGAAAGTACACTCAATCTGAATTAATTGCATTGCTGAGCAGTACAGATCATTCTACCAAAGTAAAACCCAACATAGGCCTACTATTTTGCTTACCTCAGTGATCAACATCAATTGAAACATCACGGCAGAAAATCTGACTACCAGAGCCAATTAAAATCTATGTCTAATCTCGCTTCTACTCGAGCCAGTGACGTGCCATCATGTTAATCACAATCAGAAAAGTTATCTTGGGTTTTTGATGGAGAAATATGAGTAGGTGACTCTCAACTTTGCATTGCTTTGCCGTCATCATTAGCAGATGCAGCTCTTTCTGGATAGTGACAATTTGGAAAAATATTCATATTGGCTGGACTGTATGAATACCGTAATAAAATCATTAGTTAAATCCTTATGCTTTTCGTCACTAATTAAACAATTCAAAAAATCATTATTTGAAGAGCTTCAAGTATAATCAAAAGGTGATGACGTAATTTTAAGTTACGATTATGCAATGTTATCTCTCGTACGTGTTGCTTAACAACGGAAGAAGGTAATTAATCAATTTTGCCACTGTTGAATTTTCTTGTATAATGTCAAAATAGGAAGTGAAAAAAAATCACACACGTAGGTAATGGTCACTTTCATCGTAACATTGCAGTAAATTAGTTATTCACCTGCTATGAGACAATTGAATAAAGATGACAACAGGTTGTACAAGACAACGGCACTACTATACGTTTGTAGCGCGCATAAATGCATTTTTTAAGACGTTTTGAGGAAGCGAAATGGTCTCTCAAAATTGTTCAGCTGCCCCTCAAAATCTGCCTTTATAACAGTGCAGAAGGCTATGTTTTACCTTACTAAAAATTATTCGTCTATGGAAATTGCTTAAAGGTTCCTAAGCGAAACCTTAAAAAACCACTGGTCATAGCTGTCTTGGTGCTATAACAGCAGATTGTTTATTAAATTCGACTTTAGTTAAGTTTTTTGTAATTAACGAAATGTTGTGATACGCGTAAATTTATGTGTAGTTTTTTGTTTGAAAGCGAGAGTTTTTTTGTAGCTGCGTTGATTTTCACAACTTTATGATTTGCGAAAAAACAATTAATCAGTCAAATTATTCAAGGATAACATCCATGACCTTAACCAATAGCATCGATACCGAAATTTTTACTTCTCCAAGGAGCTACTGTTGCTACTAACTCGAATCAGCTTTAAGGAGCCATATTTCTGAACTGTTCCGTACGAAGATCAAATGATGCGGTGTCTTAGTGTAGGCCTATGTACAGTATTTCTTTTTTTTTTTCAATAGCATTTAGCAATCCTCAGATTAATCGATCTCAAAATGCAGTAAACGAATTTTATAATGCAGGATAGCAATGAATAACGATAAGTTCTTGTAATATTGGTGCTGTTAGTAAAATGTGTAAAAAATTTTCCAATTACAATCTTTTTTCTAGACTTTTTAAGGAATAAATCATTATTGAAATTCAAGATTTTTTTTCCGTCAGAGATTTAAAAACATAAAAAATAGACTAAACATAGGCCCTGAGTTTGAAAGATGCAGCCTCAATGTCCAAATATGACAACCATGTGTGGCACTTTCTAGTAGAAAGCTTACCACTAAAAGCTATCAATTTTCTTCTTTATGTCACTACAAGTTACCACCAAAAATAGAAATGAAATGACGGTAAAATAGTTCTGATTAATGTATAGCTGAATATAGCCTTCCGGTGTCATAACGATCATTCAAGAAAACTTCGTGCTGCGGCACTGTAAAGCAATTTTCGATAGTGAGAACTTCATAATAAAGAATTAAAATGTGTTTTTTGAAGCAAAAAACATAGTTTTACAAGGAATACTTACAGGTATTTTTAAGGGACTTCAGGAAAAGCATTTAAGATCAAATATTAAAGTGATAGTATGAACAAAGTAGACATGCATGCAGTATTTCAAAATCACGATGAAGCAGTTAGAAAAATAAAGTTGTTTAAAGTTTTCTGTATTTTAAAAAAGAGTTGAAATGACATTTTGAGGAAGTAGTTACACATCTAGAACTATACTGCAGATAAAAATACACGCAGCAGGCAGATGACGAGATAAACGACCATTAGACCTATTCATAGCACGATCAGAAGTGTACGTATCATGGGTTTCGCACCACTCGTTTACAGCAGTTTGAAACTGCTAGATTTAAATTCTGACAAAAAAGCTGTTAAAAAGCAGTTTTTATGGCAGCTTATGAAAGTTGTTTTTACTAGCTACGAAACTTATATCAACAGGATGCTCATCATAATGGTAGCAGTACCTTGGGAAGAAAGCAGGGCTGCGAACTCGAAGCATTTTTATTGAGTTCTCAATATTCAATTTTCCAAGTTCAAGTTTGAGTTCTGTAATTTTTACCAAGTTCATGCTTAAGTACTGCACAAAAAGTTTTTGCTAATTTTAGGCACTACGTCTACGTACAAGGGGTGTTTTTCGAGTTAAGGCCAACTTGAAAACTCAATCAACTTTTTTCAAGATCGAGTTCTGGGTGTTTTATTTTTCGAGTTTAAGTGCAAGTTCGGCAACAAAGATCGAGTTCTACGAGTTCGAGTTTGTAGCTCTGGAAGGAAGATCTTTCCTTAATCGTCATTACGAGCGTTTTACACGCCTATGTACAGTGAGCAACTGCTGCGACAATGGTCTGCCAGTGACAGCATTGTTGCTTAGTATATTGTTTGAAATTTTTTATATAGCCTATCCGAGCACTTGTCCTACCAAAGTTTTTCAAAGCTGTGAGTCCAAAATTATTTCGATCTCTAATAACAAAGGTTACATTATTTGAATGATGAAAAGGAAGGCTATGCAAATGATTTGTAGTTAATTTCTTAGGGTATTCAATATGCATTTTGCACTTCATTTTACTGTGTGCTTGGCAGTGCAGATTGTAGCAGCTCGAGTACTTGTATGAGATCAGGGTAAGGCAAGGTGTTTAATTCAAGAGTCACATGCGGTAGTACTGAACAAATGGAGAGCCATAATCTCTGCTTGGGTCACTGCAATTATAAGGAGCAAAACAATTAAATACATATAAAGAAATAAAACGATACACGATACTATCAGCATTAAATCTTTTAACCCTCATACGGTTATTAGGGTCAAATCTGACCTCAAGAAGCTAAAACACACTAATAACTTACGTTAATCTTAAAATTTACGTTAATCGCTTTAAGAATTCCCAAATCAAGCTGTTTCAAGGTTTTCAACGTCAAATATTATTTGATTTTATGATTTTTCGTGATGTTGTATCATGTTTCTGCAGCGCATAGGTAAAAGTCAATTGGGGTTAAATCTGACCCCAAGAAAATAAAAACCACTATCAACTTATGCTAGTCGTAAAATTTATGCTAAATCGTTTTAAAAATTCCTAAATAAATTTTTTACAAGGTTAATCATTTGTAATATTCTCTGATTTTACGTTGATTTCACGTTGGATCTGATTTTATGATGTTACATGTTATTTCTGCAGCACATAGGTTACCTGAAAGTCAATTGGGGTAAAATTTGACACCATTGAAAATGACTGATGTTTTCCAACCTTAGCTTGATTGCTTTCAACGTTAGCTTAATAACAAGAACGGGTTTCCCATAGTGGCTTTGTCTTTCCAAACCACTACTTATTTAGTTATGTTCATTTACCGTCATTAATACAGAAAAAACAGTAGGGATCAAATCTGACCCCAAACAACTTAATGCGAATGAAAACGTGATTACCGTATGAGCGTTAAGACACCACGTCTTGCTATCATACTTCAATAGCAGCACCATAGTGCTGTCTCCCGGAGTGGATCCAGAAAATTGTGGGGGGGGATGCAGTTTTGAATTAAGTTGAATTTTAACTAAATACAACCGGGCGATTGGCGTGATGGTTAAGCACATTGCTATCGGCGCGGAAGTCTTGGGTTCAGTTCCTGGACCGGTCAAATCGGACACTGTCGTCAACGGTTCGCCATTGCTGCAACGTTTCTGTGTCACCCAAACGCTAAGCCACGGAGATGGACCCCTCGTTACACGCTACTGTGTAAAACCGCAAGGCTATAATGAAGATTTGATTTATTTTTTTAACTAAATGCAAAGATGTCCTACGTTAGATCCGGAAAAGGGCGTAAATAAGCACTTTGAAAATGTTTCAGGTCAGGGTGTATTCAGAAACTTTTTCAAGAACAAGGCACCAGAGTTTGACACTTAGGGTATTTTTTTCGGCAGAATTAGTTTGAAGCAAACCGAAGAATAAAAGTGGCTCCAGGGAAATCTGGGGGTATGTTTCCCCAGAGAATTTTGGAAAATTTCCGTATTGCAATGGCCATTTTAGTGCTGTTTGAACAATTTTTAGGCAAAATTTGTATGTTTTGTCTCTAATTCTGACGTACCTCACTAAATATGATTCATTTTATCTGCACATTTTCGATTTATGCGTTCTTAAGGGGTAAGATTTAATGTTAACGAAGAAGTTCGTAATTATGGAAAAATTAAATTCATCAACAACATTATTGAAAATGGCTGGTGAGGAAATGCATCCCCACATCCTTTCCTTCCCCGGCTGTCTCCACGTTAAAAAATATGTAAATTTTCAACCTTAGAACTCAGGAAAAGAGAGTGAGCCGCGGGCGCAATCTTATGTTTCGAAGTCAAGTAACTTCATTATCAATATGAAGAGAAGTGCAAGAAATCGCGTGATCCTAGTTTTGGGCTGACTCAGTAATTTAAGCGTACTAAAAGTACAGATATAGCGATTACGCCAAACTCAACTTCCCTCAAATTAAGCAGATTAAAATTTTCAAATCAGCAAAAAATTGTCAATTAGAATTAATCCTTTACTACTGCCCTGGACTCGAGTTTCGCTTTAGTAAGTATTCATAGATTCTATTCATATCATTCATGATGGTCACGGTTCTGGTACAGCTTACAGCAAAATTAACCTAATTCGTATAACCAATTTACACACCTATACATGAAATTTAAAACTCCGAACATTGTACATAAGTTTGCTTGCTTGTTTCTTTATTTATTTATTTTTTGTCATAGTTTGTGTTTTTCTATTTTCTGTAGACTACTTTTTAGCTTTATATGTTGCAACAAAATGAAACCGTGATTTACTTTTCAACGTACCATTGTTTATTTGTTCCTTATAAGTAGGCAGATAAGGTGGTGGCTGACTGAGAATTCGTCATCTCCTTGTGCTTCATTTTATATGCGTGTCAGTGTGTGCATTTACATTTGCTGAAACTATTGCACAAAATAAACCATGATTGATTGATTGATTATCACCAAAGTTTATCAGCAAAACTGAATTGAATACCAAAACATGCAGCTGTTAAAACCAGTTAGCTTTGAAACTAACTATTGTGAGGAAACAAAACACATCCATAACAATTTGTTTCAGTTCTGAGAAAACGATACGTGCGAATAACAGTTCGTATAGTGCAAAAATGCAATATTATTGCTGCTTAAAAGAAGAGCCTCAAATCAAAAACCGGCGAGTCGCATGTAGCTCGCGAGCCGCACGGCTTTGCTCGCCTTTGTATGCGATTATCGATAACATCTGATCAGAATTGGTCTAATTCATGGTTTGTTAATTAAAGTTTAATTCATAGTTTGTTTAATTAAAGTATTAACTGTTAATGAAAGTTTTTCACAATTTCTAGAATTTTCTTGCAAGCAAAACAAATTTTGTGGGTTGTAATATAATAATCTTCAAGAATGAAAATATTGTTTAGTATCAATATTGTTTAGTTTTTTTATGAACATATAGGACACAAAATTGTATTTGTAATTTGTGGCGCATTTATTCTTCTGCTACGAGGAAACGATCAAAACGCTACGGCGATCTTGCTTATGGTGTTGCCAGTCATCTGTCTACTACACTAAGATAGAAAAATCTTGTTAAGTACCTTTTCCAACGGCACAACAAGTAAACTTGCACTGTGCATTTATAGCTGAGCAAAGAATTTTAAATTCATTGGTTTGACCTGACTCGGAATCAAACCTGAGTCTGCAACTCCAGTGGCGGACGCTCTTAACCATTAAAAGTAGCTGCAGTGGCAGCTGGTGAACAATATTTTTGGGGGAGCAGCAAATCTTCATTGAAATGCAATGCTATCAGTCCACAAGAAATTTCGATACAATTGCATTTTGCGTTGCCCACATTTATAGACTTATACCAGAGATGGCCAACCTTTTTAAGTGGTAGGTCAAATTTAAGGTCGCAGACCGAAAAAAGGGAAAACGTGGGTCACGGATGTAATAATATTAACGAATGACTTGAACGCAAGTTCTGCCGAAGTTTGTGCAGAGAGCAAAAAAAAAGATCTTCACCTCAGAAATACCTAGCTTCCCGTCTTCAATGCCCCAGTATGGAAAAATAAACTTTTTTTTACTACGTTGGTTACGTTACCGTTTTTTCGTAAAATTTTCCAAACTACAAGTGGGTCACTGAAAAATAGCAAGTGGGTCACTCAGTGACCCGCGGGTTAGTGGTTCGCTATCCCTGACCTATGCAGACGACAAGCAATTTTTTCCACCACCTTCGTTGAGCATTATTTACTGTTTATTGGCCCTGCTGCGGCCACTTGCATCAGAATCGTGTGTCGCTTGCCGCCCGTCGCATGCCTGCAAAAGCATGGTAAGCTTAGCCAAAATGATACTATTAATTGCTCGTATTGTTAGAACGTGGACCTATTTCTGTAATATTTGTATAATGTGAACATAAGATTACTATTGTAATTGCATGCAGGGTATAGTGGGTTCGCATTTGAACTTACACGTACCTCGAAGGATATGCTTCAGAGGCAACTGAATTAAAATTGCGGTTTTATTCCCTGCTTTGAACTCAAAAGACCTATAGCCTATATAGCGTGTGACTTGTAAGAAAGAAAGCTAAACACTTCAGCATATTCTAACTGCCCTAGCCACTGTATTTATTGCCTTTAAAGCAAATGTAATTTTCTTCCAATTTCAATTAAGCCAGATTACTGTAAAATGCTTAGAAACTGCCAAACTCTAAGGCTGCTTGAGCTTGTAAACTAATCTCCTAAATTTTTAGGCCCTTTAGCCTTATCATTTTTTCAAAAATAGGCTACAAACATTGTGATATTTGTCTCGTATACTTTAAGCTTCTATAAACGCCACATATAAAAAAATCAGCAAGAAATGGACCCTTGATGCTGCATGCGCGGAAAAAAGGTTTACAGCACCACACTATTTCAATGTACAAGAGTATTAGGAATTAGTACAGTTTCATTATCAAATTTTGGAAAGAGCACATCATAAAAATAACCGTTAAAACATGCGCTAGACTCTTTTATGCAGAAACTATTACCAGAATTGACATTCTAAACGACAACTTTTGTCATAAGCTTCAATTTTTATCACAAATTTAGAAATAAATGCGTTGTTTGTTTTCTGATCACCACCATTAATTGGTGCTGTTCGAATCAGTTACGTCATAGCAGCACCAACAGTGTTGCCAAATGTCTGTTTTGTCCTACAAGCTTATAGTGCTACAAAATTTTGCATCGATCGACGCCCTGATAGTTGAGCTCGAAACGTGGGGTTATAAATGGGATTAAGGGATAAATTCTTCAACATGAAGAAGACGAAATTAAGCAGTTTTGAATAGTTTTATAAATTGTGTTTTATCACAAAAATCAGCATCAGCCATCTTTTGCTGGTTTGTTTTGAGGTGCTACAGCTCTGCAGTTCCTGTACACGAGCGGTCACGGTTAAGTGGGGTTAAAAGGAAGAAGGAAATTATGACAAAAATATGAAAAAAAGAAATCCTTTACGTAACAGGATTACTGTACAGTAATCCGCTAAAACACGTTTTATTTTTTCTGTGCAGTAACATCACGTGCTCAAAATTATTCACTGCACCATAACAAAGCGGTAGTGGTAGCTGCGATGCTTCTGTTGTCTTTTTTGTCTGACCGTCGTTTTTTATCGCCTTTACTTCATTCTATTTTTTTCGAAATTTCTGCTCCCGACCTGGGTGTTGCAAACATGCCCACTAGGCCGAAGCGAAATTAAGAAATTTTTTTTTTACTTTGTAACACTAATACTTGCCACTAAAAGTTGCCATTTGACTTAAAAACATCTCACGCAAAAAATCAGCTTTATTGAATAAAGTTTAAAACTCCCGCAAGCCAATTGAGTTTTTCAGTTTCTGCCAAAAAATAGCCCAAATCTGACGCTTATTTTAGCAAGTTTAAACATTGTCTATCAGAAACGTAATAGTGAAAGTAATTTGGGGTGTAGCCTGAAATCATCTCCTGTAAAATATAAACGCATGAGGATAACGATGAAAATCGCCGCAACCCAGTTGAAATTACTTTAAAAATCAGAAATACTGCCTAATTTTGATGCAATAAAACTAATAATGAACAGAACATGTACCGCTATTTAGAATAAGACAGTGTGAACCTCAAATTTGGCTTCTTAGGCTACAATATGAAAATAGGCATGACATTTTTATTCGATAGTAATATGTGTACGGTAACACAAACTATTTCTACTCAAAATACCACTCAAGCAAACTTAGAAGCGCGTAAATATGGTTTATTACGTCAAAGCTTGCTTGAGTGGTGTTTTGAGCATTTAATGCGTTAACTTTGATGTCATTCTAATAGTAAACCAGTGAATATTAAAAGGCAGACTGAGTTCTTGAACAGCTCAGGCAAGTCACGGAGCATATAGCTAAAGAGTTACGAGCAAGCGATAACAAATTAACAATGCAATAAAGTTGGCTGTTACATCAGCGGAGGCAAACAAGAGCTTGGTGCGCTTGAGAGGTTTAGCTCGCAAGTCCAATAAGATTTGAGAATTGCGGAGTACCACTAGCGCATTCCATTCACCACACAAAGCGGTAATTGGCTGCCACTTTATTTCTGTGTTTATTGGCAAAACGAAAGTCTTCGTCTGTTTTTTGGAATTATTCATTTAGAGACAGGTGTGTCGCGGCAACAGCAGGATTGAAGCAGTCAAACCAACGCAGTACCGTACATTCATTATTTTGTCCAACCTTTTCTCATTTAAATTCCGAGTAATCACTGGCAGGTTTAGATTTAATAGCATATTAGCTGTAGCGCACTGAGGCAGTCAAAACTCAAAATGAAATCTTTATTATCTCCACGGCTTGGCTTGGCGTCTGGACAAAACAGCTTCGAAGAGACGTTGCAGCGGTGGCTAGCCGTTGGCAACACTGAGTCCGACTTCATCGTCCCGGGGATGCGCCCAAGACCTAGAGAGCCATGATGAACGGAATAATTCGAAAATTGTGTGGATAAGGCGAAGGATTCTTCACATGACCCCTCTCTCTCACACACACACTTCCTCTGGTTGCAAATCTGAGACTTGAAGTACATATATGTCTGCATTGGAAAATGTTACAAATTCTTTAATAAACAATAGTCTCAGACTTGCAACCAGAGGAAGTGTGTGTGTGTGAAAGAGAGGGGTCATGTGAAGAATCTTTCGCCTCATCCACACAATTTTCAAATTATTCCGTTCATCATGGTGCTTGAGGTCTTGGGTGCATTCCCTGGGACGATCAAATTGGACTCAGTGTTGCCAACGGCCAGTCACCGCTGCAACGTCTCTTCGAAGCTGTGTTGTCCAGACGCCAAGCCGTGGAGATGGGCCACGCCACTCGTTACACGCTTCAGTGTAATAGCGCGAGTATAATGAAGATTTCATTTTGAGTTTTGACTGCCTCTGTGCGCTACAGCCAATATGCTAGTAAATCTAAACCTGCCAGTGAATACTCGGAATTTAAATGAGAAAAGGTTGGACAAAATAATGAATGTACGGTACTGCGTTGGTTTGACTGCTTCAATCCTGCTGTTGCCGCGACACACCTGTCTCTTAATGAATAATTCCAAAAAATAGACGAAGATCTTTGTTTTGCCAATAAACACAGAAATAAAGTGGCAGCCAATTACCGCTTTGTGTGGTGAATGGAATGCGCTAGTGGTACTCCGCAATTCTCAAATCTTATTGGACTTGCGAGGCACACCAAGCTCTTGTTTGCCTCCGCTGATGTAACAGCCAACTTTATTGCATTGTAATCGCTTGCTCGTAACTCTTTAGCTATATGCTCCGTGACTTGCCTGAGCTGTTCAAGAACTCAGTCTGCCTTTTAATATTCACTGGTTTACTATCAGAATGACGTCAAAATTAACGCATTAAATGCTCAAAACACCACTCAAGCAAGCTTTGACGTAATAAAACTACGTAATAACCACTCAAGCAAACTTTGGAGCGCGTAAATATTATATTTACGTTGCTTGAGTGGTATTTTGAGTAGAAATACAGTAGTTTGTGTTACCGTACACATATTACTATTGAATAAAAATGTCATGCCTATTTTCATACTGTAAGAAGCCGAATTTGAGGTTTACACTGTCTTATTCTAAATAGCGGTACATGTTCTGTTCATTATTAGTTTTATTGCATCAAAATTAGGCAATATTTCTGATTTTTAAAGTAATTTCAACTGGGTAGCGGCGATTTACATCGTTATCCTAATGCGTTTATATTTTACAGGAGATGATTTCAGGCTACACCCCAAATTACTTTCACTATTACGTTTCTGATATACAATGTTTAAACTTGCTAAAATAAGCGTCAGGTTTGGGCTATTTTTTGGCAAAAACTGAAAAATTCAGTTGACTTGCGGGGATTTTAAATTTTATTCAATAAAGCTGATTTTTGCGTGAGATGTTTTTAAGTCAAATGGCAACTTTTAGTGGCAAGTATTAGTGTTACAAAGTAAAAAAAAAATTTTCTTAATTTTGCTCCGCCCTGATGCCCACTCCTGTATTCTGTTAACTCCTCTTCCCCTACCTGCCTGCTATAACGTTTATCGTTTTGTTGCCTTTCTCCTTTTCTTGTAACGCGTTATATTCCCTTACTCTTATCGTATTCTCTTTTGTTGTGTTGACGGTGAGAAAATAAAAGACACTACTACTTCTACCACTACGTGGAAATTTTAACAGAACATTTTTATCTTTAATTGGTAAACAGGAGGGCAAAATCTAATTTTAGCTCAACAGTGTTGCTGAGACAAGAATAAAATAAACAGATATGATTCTTCTCATAGAATGAATTCAGATTTCCTTGGATAAATTCAAATAAAAGATCTAAGCAACCAAATGTACCGCAACAATTTATATAGAGTTGCAAGGTACAGCAACCAAAAAATTTGATGCATTTGCACTAATTTATTAACACTGTTTACAGCATTGCAAATACACTACAAACGTTTTCGGCTCTAAACAAAACCTTGCAACCAAACCACGTGACGCGCAGACTACACTTTTGAATGATTCTACACTTTTTTTAAAAATATTGTAACTGTTGCTTTAAAATATATTTACGGTATTATGTTTTTACAGGGTGAGTGTTTCCAAACCTTTGCTAAAAAGTGATAATATTATGTTTGTTTTGATTGATTATCCTAGCTCCTAACCTTTCTAAACATTGAAACTGATTGAGATTGCTCATTCGAGATCAAAGTTTGCCCTTTTCGCATCTACTTCTCAAATTATGCCTTGTAGAAGTCCTTGTATGTCGTCTGACGGACGGCGTGTTTTTACGTTTATGAATAACGAACCTCTTAACCGCGGTAAAGCCGACGGCAACTGCAACAGTACAGGGAAATTATTAACACACAACTTGTCTGCAGATGATTATCGTTCCCTAAATGAGTGCTGTGATTCTAGAGAAAACTATAGAAGCGGTTTGGCGTGGGCAAATAACAATTGCAGAAGTAACGAAACAGCACCGTACTCCTGGAGTGCTCGTCCATATCGCAGCACGTGTGTAGATGGGTCGCCGCTAAATATTCAACTTCCTACCAACCGGACGGGATGCTGGAGCGCAACAATAACTTTTGGTGGTGACAATAACAATAGTTTCCATTCAAACTGGACGAGGTGCAGTGCTTCCCTGCCTTATATCTGCCAAAAAGAAAACTTGGTTCAAAATACGACGTTGCAAGCAGTAAACGTCCCCACAATTTCAACAATTTCATCTGCCACACCAAAAACATCTGCAGCACCAAAAAATTCATTGTTGACACCTTCGCAACCAACATCCAGCAATGCAGCCGCAATTGTAGGAGCCATTCTTGGCATACTGTTCATTTTAGTTCTTGTTATTCTTTTTCTTATTTTCCGGCGTTCACAGAAGTATGCTACAGTTAAAAACGGAATCAGAAAAAGAAGAGAAAGATTATTTGCGCACTTCTCAAAATCGGTTAAACCAAACGAAAACAACTTTGGGAACCAACCTAAAAAAAATAGCTACTACAAGTAAGTTATAGTTACACAATGAACATGCTTGCGCAACTTATCGTCAACATCATGTAAAACAGTAAAGCAAAGCATATTTGCTTCTCAGCCTTCGAAAAAGTTGGGGGAGGGCCTAATTACAACACGCCAAATTCCTTGTTTATTCTTAAAGCAGCCCTACAAAAAGGAAACACATTAAAAGGCAAAGTATAGGCCTAAGCGTTTCTAGTTCATACTTATTTCGACCTTGGCGTACTGAAGTTTTTATGTACCAATATTGTTTTTCGTCACATCAAAAAATCGAAATCAAATCTTCATTATACTCGCGGTATGACGCCGAAGCGTGTAACGAGAAGTGGTGCTCATCTCCGCGGCCTAGCGCCTGGGCTACACAGCTCCGAAAAAACGTCGCACCAGTACGAGCCATTGGCGACACTGTGCTGATTTGACCGGCCCTGTATTCGAACCTTCGACCTCCCGCACCGACAGCGTGTTCGTTTAACAACGGAGCTGACAGCCGTTCCTTTGATACTTAAGTGATTTGCACACTTTGCAAATGCTATGGATTATTTTTCTGCTTCAGAATTCGAGGGTGGGGAACCAGCAATGCACAGCGAGCCACATCGATTGCATGATATTTTCAGAGGGTCACATTTGCTTTCAATTCATACATTTAGCTTTAAAAATACACAATAATACCGGTACGTCGCGAATTTATGAAACATGATGTTTTCACCCTAAATTTAGAGACTTTTGCAGTTTTTGTGTCTCATTCATGGTAGGCTATGTAGTTGAATCTGAAGCAGTTTTTCAGAAAGATTAGCGTTTCCTTTTCTACCGCAGCTGGTACAGTATTTGCACCGGTCACTCCATTATAAAGTATTGACGCCTGCCGCATTTCAAACGTAAACGGGTCGCATGTGGTCCGCTGACCGCAAGCTTTCCACCCTTAAATTTCTACAAAGTTGCTAGTATCAGCGCGTATAACACATCTTTAAATCATTGTTTTTTGTGACGTAATAATTCGACTGATGATACGGCACATAAATAAAATTTGATGTTCCTTTTTGCAAAATGTATTTTCCAATACAAAATGATTTTAACCGAAAATCATTGGAATGAATTGAGTCGGGAATAACAACTGTTTGAGAATTTGGTCTGCATTTACATTTTTGAGATCATGATGGGATTAGCCGTGTTAATTTATCCACAAATTTGCAAAAAAATGCGGAAAATTAATTGTGCTAACCATAGAGGCGTTTAGCAACAAAAACATGTATTTTCAGGACATTTTGAACACTAGTGCATAAGTTATCATGCTTTTCCAAATGTTGGCGGAAGCAACAAACTACTGATTGAACACATGATTCTCTGGCATGTAAAATTTGAAAATGATAATATATCACGAAAGACGATTTATAACCAATTTCCGCATTTAGAAATTGCAGCTGTAAAAATTGCTGTGCTGCGTATAAGAGGATGAGATGTGTTATATGTGTGGATTGACACATACTTCTTAAATATCCTAACTACAAACAAGTAGCTTGATTAGTCTCACACTGTTTTCTGAAATAAGTAGGCCTGCCGGAATTCCAACAAAAATATTTTTCTGCAAGTTAGTTAAGTGCAATATTTAGCTTTATCCTGTTAAAAGAACGGTTCCCATTTACCTTTGGTTGTAAAGATGTATACAAAATACGCAGATTTAACACTTAACTGTGATCGTTGAAGTGTTTCAGTTCAAGATCAGTTTTAAACATTTTGCAGTGGTAAACTGCTTCTAAAAGTGACAATGTGACAATATGGTATCGAAACCATTGTTAATATCAAAACAACAAATTCGAAACCTAACGTAATAGTCAATTAAATTTGGATAAGATAGACTGTGCAGCTATGGCTTGTTCGTGTAATGTTTACTTCTGTCTATGGAAAATTACCAAACGCTGTGTGTCATCAGCTCAATGATTTTCTAAATAACTTGACTATGTACTAGTAGCTTAAAGGTCAGCAAAGTCTTCAGATTTGAAGCGAAATCACTTTATACGAAAAAACTCCATTTATTTATTTTGTGTTTTCAGCATCACACCTAGTCAGCGAACTTACAACCAACAAAATCTATCTCATGACAGCTTCAGCAGTCTCGACTTTGAAGAAGTGATTCAAAGCAATCCAAGCCCTTACGTTGCTGCTACAGATCCGCTTGTGGACGTTGATATAGATGATAGCAACCCATATTCAACTGTAGGCGAAAATGGCGCTCTGCAAATAGAGTTTGGATTAAATACCTCAGCCGATAATGATTATGCTGTCGTGGACGTTTCCGTTGCTGAAGGTTCAAATGTATCGGAAGACGATCCTACTGAGATGTCAAATCCGGAGAAGTCCAGTTCAAGCCAGTTCGATCCCGCTGCGGCAAGGCCCGAGATTAATTCTGCCGAAGTGTACGCAACCTTAAGCAAGCCGAAAAAAAAAGCGAAAGTTACTGATGTGTACGCAACAATCGACAAAACCCAGAAAAGATAAAGCATGCTCTGAAAAATTGAAGATTTTGTGATGAGAACTATTTCAAATACTCTTAGACATTAATCGTATCGTCATTTCACAATGTTTTGTTATACTATAAGAGTGCTTTTATAAGCCACATGACTGGTGGTGCTGTTGATAAAACATTTTACACCCTCTCGTGAAAAGCAGCTTGTGAGGTTGTATAGAATGACTGCTAAAGTATTTCTTCAACGTTCAACTACTTTTTTCACTTAGAATTTATTTGATTATTATTTATGTAAATTACACAAGAGTTCTTTCTCAATGAGAGAACAATGATTGAAATGAAATGTTGTGTGGTTTTATGGCGCTTCATAACTACTAAGGTCCTTTAGCGCCGGGACTAAATTTTGTCAAGAATTCACTGAAGTATTTTTATTCTCTGTTTATTTCATCCTCAGCGCTACACTTAATTGCTGAGAGTTAGCAAGTGTAACAGCAGATACCAGTTTTAAAGTCTTTGGTTTGACGTGACTAAGAATAGAACCCAGTCTCTACCAGCTTCCAAGGTGAACGCTTTTAATCACTAGGCCATGGCGCAATGATTACTGACCTCGCATAGATCAAGCGCACCACACCAGCGTATTAGGTGCCTTTTTGCTACTGGCTTGTTGTAAGTATTAGACGGGCTGGACAACTAAGCCAGATAAACAACCTAGGCACAAGTGAAGATGGACATTAAGTGCTCTACCTCTTGTCAAAGAATGTCAACTTTTTGTTAGAAGTCAGCAGAGTAACTAAGACTCGCTTCTTTGATGCATAGCTCATGCTTTTACCAATACAGCTACACGTATCTGTAATCTTGTCTGAAACTGTGTTTGCAAATGTAATTTATCCCGAAGTTTTTACTTGGAAGTAATCATGTGCAAACGTATTTGCGCGTTATTCAAGATTTTTTACGTTGTGAATGGGATTTTGTATGAAATAGGCTGTAAATTACGTGACTTTACTGTACTTGTATCAAACATTTCTCTTTTGTACAGCATAAGTAATACTTTAGTATTATAAGACCAAGAGGTTAGAACGAGGATTCGTGCTGCACTGTAGTTATAAACACAGTATTATTAAATTAACTAAAGACACGGAGATGATCGCAGAAAGCTTGAATAAAATCAATGGCTAGTCGAGGTATTATTTCTGTTCACGCAAGAGCCAATCATCACAAAGGAATAGCTTAACAGTTCCTTAAAAATAAGTTAGTAAAAGAAGTTACGGTACACCATTTTAATTTATATCTAACTGTTATAGTAATGAAACTGCATAAAAAGAGGAATCATTCTAACTTTTAGTAGTTATTATTTTCCTATCCACTCAAAATGTCTGAAAACAAATCGTGTAGTCACAAAAAAGACGCTTTTTCTTTAATTTTCGTTTACAAAAGAGCTGCAAGCAAAGTTGTAGGAATACTGATACCGTGAGACCCAATATAGGCTTCAATTTTGACACTGAATGCAAAAATTAGTGAAGATGCTGAATAAACTGAAGATGCAATTTGTAACAAGTGGCGTTTGATCGACATACCCCCATGCAAGTGATCTCGTTCTTAGAAACAATTTTAGGTAGAAAGGTTAGCAAAGTGTGCCAATTTACTGACTCAAGCACATAAAGGAAAGATTGAACTTTCTTATGGAATCTTTCATTCACATGTAGCACTTAAGATGACGATATATTTACTGTAGTGTAAGTTATGAAAAAAAATTGGCCAACTTACCCCATCTCACTCTTCTTTGCTGTTGAAATTTCGATCTACAAAAAGCAGATAATTTAGAACTATCATAATCATTTGGCTGCTATCTTCAAGAATACAAAAGTACTTTAAAAGAGCAGATGTAATATTAAAAAATCGCACAGCTTATACCTGATTTGAAGATGTGATTACATTATTTTAATTTAACTGCAAAAGATGTAATTTTGTGTGCTTTAGTATTTCTCAAAACCATTTTATGCTGTCGAAAGGTTTTTAAAGATTTGAATATGATATCACATAAAAAATTATCTTCAATCATCCACGTTTCGCATACAAAATTTTAGCAACATAATACGTGTAGTGCACATTCACAATTTGAACTACGTGAAGGATGCACTTCGCGAAAACGCACAAAAACGATTAATCCTATGATTTTTTACATGACTAGCCTCTAAGAGCATAGTTTGATTGCTAAAAATAGATAGCAGTTGAATTGATTTCCTCGTCGGAAGTTGCAGCGGCAAAATCTACTGTTTTGTTTTGCAGAGTTTTCCTTGCAGCATAAGGTACCTTACCATCTAATCACAAGTTGACAAATATAGCTATTATTACATCACGTTTCTTTCAGCGTTTATTTTCCTAACTTCTTGCGATTATTAAAAACTCCATTTCGAACATTAAAGGCTGCTATTCTCTCCAACGTACTGCAGAAATGTTTGCGCATCAACTAATCAAATTCATGATTTAAGTTTCATTGCAGAGCTGGAACGAGGACCGAACCTACCGAGACGAGACATCATAGCTTCGAGACCGAGAAGAGACGAGACATCAAAGCTTCGAAACCCAGACGAGACGAGACTTTAAAGTTACGAGACTCGAGACGACACACGAGACTTCATAAGCCAAAAATTAGAAAATACAAAAACGATAGTAATACTTTGGAGTATGGGCTCTACTAAGCCAAGTTATTGAAATAACTTTATGGCAAAATGACATTAGCAAAAACAAATGAAGCAATGAAGCCGTCGCGGTTATGAACTGATGTAGCCTATTATAAATGTGCTATTGGTCATATCCTTTTAACGAATACAATTAATGATTCAACGAGTTCACCATAATAACAACGAAACAGCTTATTATCACAGAAGATTTAAGTCCTTGTAGCTTGCATGGCAAGCAATACCTCTCGCAGACGATTACACGGCCCAATATTCTTTTTTAATCTAACGAAAAAGATGTCAAGAAAACTTTAAACAAAATGTCATTGGTAGGCTATGTTGGTCTAGACCAGGGATGTCGGCATTGCAGCCCACTATCCTCCGTTAAAACAATTTTTTAGCAAGTTTATCAAGTATTGAGCACGAGAGTGCTGAATTTAATCAAAATACTTTATTTTTGATAAATAATAAATTAATTAACATAAACATTTTAAAGCCATTGTGACTCTATGCATTTTTGAAAATCTATCTGGTTAATAACTTTCTCATAAAAAGAGCTAGCTCAAATCTGGAAGCACTTCCCATGTCAGTAACCAAATTTCCCGCAACTGAAATCCCTGCACTTTTTTCAATTTGAAGCCTTTTTTGGGCCTGGACTACTTTGAATAATCTTTTGACAGCTGTTGTAAACCAGACGAGAATAGCATTTTTCATAGGGAACAAATTCGTAGAAATCTTAATTTTATGACATATGACACGTTACTCTCTTGAAAATGTTTTGATTTGACACACCGTTTGCCCATAAAAAATATATCAATTTTTTAGACGTAGCTAGCGGTCGTTGTGTCTTTGAGTGAAGGCCAGATTGTTAAAAGTTAAAACTAAATTAACATTATTGGATTAATTATTACATTAATTAGTTATATTAATGGATTTTTAAATTTTTAAATTTTCTTTGTTGTTACAAAAGACGCATTTTCAGCAAAATGCGGCTCAGTACAAGGTTTACCTATCAATGGTTAATTTTTTTTTCTTGGAACTACAATATAAAATATTGGAATTCTGGTCGCTTTGCGGCCCAGTTAAATATATAATTTTGCAATGGGTCCCTAATAAATCAAAAGATTACACATCCCTGGTCTAGAGTATTACCATCGAATGCATGTGCTTAGTGGTTGAAATAGACCAGTTTTCATATATGCTGCTCACAAAAAAAAAGCAAAAGCCTGCAATTTTGCAGGCCTGAATAACAAAGCAAAATGGTCTAAACAAAATGTGGCCAAATGTTTTTGCAAAATGCGAAATTACGCACAATGTTTCACTTTGAATACATCGCGTAAGTACCATTGTTGTTTCTGTATCAAAGACCTGAATGCTGTTTCAAATCCAAATTTTTTTCAAATGATCATGTCTCGATCGAGACATGATCATTTTCCGAGACTTTCAAAGTCCGAGACCGAGACGAGATATTGGCATGGCGAGACCGAGACACTCAAAAACGTGTCTCGAGACCGAGACACGTCTCGAGACATCCAGCTCTGTTTGATTGTTGGGTCATTTGATGACGCTATCACTCCTCGACAATCTAGTGGCATTGTAAACATAGGCCTACTATCTTTTTGAATTAAGATCTGATCAATCGGAAGTATGACTCCAAAACCATATTTACAACCACTTTAAAAATACTGCACATTTTGTGTAGGCTTGCCTCAACAATTTGTTCGTAAAATTTGGAATCAGTATTCTTTTTTGAACTCTTTTGAGTAATGCATTGTAAACTTTAACGACGACTTTATATTTACTGATATAGATACCAATTTTTATGGAATCTTACAGCAGTTTAAACTTAAAGATTTCAACAAAGATCATCCTCTACTCCATAAAAAGTAATGGTCTGATGATGCTGGATAAAATTAACTGCACGAAGATAGCTTTTGAATCTACGATCGAAAATTTTTGCAGCAATAAAAATTTTATTAATTTTGTGTGTACATTTAGTCATTTAGCATTGCAACAAGTGAACAAATTTGCAATCAGCAGCCTTGATTTTCATTTTCAAGAAATGAATGAAAACGACAATAACCCTTACGATTTTGCAACAAACGCCCTAGCGGAGGTTGCTACAAAGTTGGGCGCAGATGCCTCTGCAGATACGATTATTACAGTTCCTGATCAATTAAATGCAACTGAAGATGATCTTAGTAAGATGTTAAATCCGTAACACTCTGGTTCATTCTAGTTTGATCCAGCTATAACGATGTCTGAAAATCCATCTTCAGATACGGCTTACAGTGCTACGCAACTTTAATCAAGTCGAAAAATAAATAAATAAATCAAATCCCAAGGCAATCCAGACAAAAATCGGAAAGGAAACAACCAATGTGTACGCAACAAAAAGCCTGTTTTCAGCGAGCTGTAAAGCACGAAACGTTGCTTCAGCACGTCATTACGGCAGTAACATATAAAACGTAATTAAGTGTGCTTAAATGCCGGAAGTGCGGTTGACAAAATAATAAAAAAGCTCACGATAGCACTTCCTGTAAATAAGCCTATTTCTGTGTCGCTTTTTTGGGGGGGGAGGTACATGTGTATATATATCTATTTAATGTAACGCAATTTACCACGATAAAGTGGCCCTCGGTTCACATTTAACAGTTTTGATACAGTAAATTCATAAAAAAAATTGTGCCAGACACGGTACAGATAAACTATTGTAGCCTAGTTAGTAATTTTCAAAACCAAACTTAGATGTGCGCTAAAAGGAAGCTTTCAAAATGTATATATCTAAGTTTATGTTTCGTACCTCGTTACTGTGTTTGCTTCACATAAAAAACTTTTAATTGCTCTGATTCGTTTCAATATTCGGCTGATGAAAGTTTATTTACACTTTTTAAATAAATTTTTGATAATCACGGTAGCAATACTTTGATTGATTTTGTCGTATTCCATTTTTACCAATCATTATGCCATTATGCAATATGGAAAAAGTAGGCCGTAAATCGATCAATCAATAACTGGTGATAATGATGATGAAATTGCAGATATTAGTACATATATAGCCTACTGTATGTAAGAAACGTTATTCGATTAGCTTCTTAAAATCAAAGTTTACTTTTCAAAAATCAATGAGCAGAATTTTATTAAAATCTGCATGATTTCAACGCAAACAAGCGCAGTTAATTACGCAAACAAACTCAGATGTTTGCTGTTGCTGTGCTGATCATGCAAATTGTTTTAAATTACGTGATAGCGTTTTAATACGCAACAATAATGCTGGCAACAATTGATATCACTTACTATAGAAATACCTAAACATTTGGGAAGTGATTAAATAGGGTAAACTGCTTTTAGCCCTTTTTCTACTTAGCTGTGTAAAGTTTGTGAGCAACGACATGGACAAATTACTTGCAGAGACTCGAGTGCCTTGATTCAATGCTTTTACTCTGTTTGTCGTACCTTTAAATTAGAAAAAAAACAAAACAAAGCGTTTTACGTTATAAGCCAATTCGAAGAAAATATTTCAGCGATTGCACAATAAGGGCTGAAAATGATGGAATAACATGTCCTACTACCTGTATGTAGAATAACGATTGTGGTACCGGATAGTAGTTTATTTGTAATGGGGTTACGTTGTGTAACGATATAACTGTTTTTTTTATGGTTTTCTTTTAAATGCTTTGTCTACAAAAATGTTCTAGACCAGGGGTGTGCAACCCACGGCCCGCGGGCCACAATCCGGCCCTCCAGGCCAGTCAATGTGGCCCTCGACGATGGCAGGACAAAAAAAAAATTTTAAATCGATTTATTTAGCTATTTGTACCGTCTATAATACACGGGTTGTGTTTAGCATTTTATAATTTTGTACATATTTGACGGTGACTGGCCCTCGACGTTGTTAAAATTTTCGAAAGTGGCCCCTCCAGTGAAAAAGGTTGCACACCCCTGTTCTAGACCGATGCGTTGTTGGTGAAGTTGTATTCGAGGGATTGTTTCGTAAGGTTGCATTATGAAGTCATAATTGTCTACTGACGTAATTGTTTCACGGAATATTCTGGATAGATCTTTCCTTTACGTAATTTCACCATAGGTGGGCGCAGCTAACGCAAAAATTAGTTCCGCTAACAGCTAATCCGATAACCAAAAAGACTAGCTTCGCTAACGCTAATCCGATAACACGAATTTTTCGTTAGCGGAAGCTAACGCTAGTTCGCTAATTAAGCATAACATAATAATTTGAGACAGAAACCACAAAAAATCAACTTTCTAACTTGTAGCAATCATTTTTTGATATCGTGTTTTTCAGTTGATCAGCAAAGTAGTATTAGTAGTAGAAGTAAAAGTACATTTATTTGTCGATAAAACATAAAATATAACAAGCTTTAAACCAGTATCGTATCAAAGTCTAAGCAATTCCGTATCAAGGAAATTTCTAAAAGTTTATTAATAGAACGGCATATTGCTCCAAGGTTTTGGGCACACGCTGTAAGAACTTGTGCCCCCAAAGTTTGAATTATGACGTCATTTTCGCTCTGACGTCTACAATCTCTCAGCTCCAAAATATCGGTCTACAACCTCTCAGCTCCAAAATGTCGAAACAGTGATTACACAAGCTCAGCATTATGTCATTGACGGAGTTATTACTGCTTGATTTAAGCGCTTAGCTAGAAGAGTGCCGGTAGGTATTTCTCTGGTACAAAAACGGGAAATATGGCAGCTTAAAAGCTTTTCTTTATTAAAACCGCTTTAGCAACCATTCTTATTCAAGCGGATTAGCGGATTGGCTGAAAAAATTAGCTTCGATTACCAGTCCGCTAACATTTTTGAACGGTAGCTGAACAGCTAATCCGCTAGTGAAAAAATTAGCTTCGCTAATTAGCGGATTAGCGATTTGTGCCCACCTATGAATTTCACTGAGTTAAAATTTGTGCTTGTGACGTCACAATCGTGTTTACCTTGGTTTGGGGTGAGAGTTAGATGTCATGTGATTTCTCTTCTTTTTTCTTTTTGGAAATGCCATAGAACTTTCTCGAAACTGAATTTAGAGTGTAAAGAGGCGTGAATTTTCAAGCGTAATTATTCGAGTGTAGATTTAATGTGCGTAGAGCAAGCAATTTTATTGTATGCTGAAGGTTATAGCCCTTGTTGTGTGGTGTTACTGAAGTGAGCAGTGGTGCTTGTGTTTATTGAAAAGTAGTACGGTGAGTACCGTAGCTAAGTGATTTAAGTTGGGTCGTTTATTACATTCGTTAGGTGAAGGTCTTGGTTTTTTGTGAGGTCTGACCTGAGAACGAATTAATTCCTACGGTTTGTCATACAATTCTTATCAATCGTCCTGTCAGCGAAGTAATACCAATTTCTATTTCGCGACACGTTGTTATACAGTTTGAACAGCTGCCGATGAAACACTTTACATATTAATTACCATGGAGCATACCCAGCACCTTGTGATACCATCTCGCTAATTACTTTATCATTTCCGTAAGAAACATCATCTCATTTGATGCTATTTCTGTAGGCTTACGCATGGTTAGTTGGTTACCCCGTAACCTGAAGTTGTGCTTGTTTAGACTACAGCGCCAGTCATCTCATGAGTGTTGATGGATTACCAAACATGGTAGCTGTGCTTATCTGCGACTAAAGGTTCAGAGAAACGATAATGAAGCACAATACTATAAGCTTACAATTCCCCGTTTTCTTATTTCAAATAAAATGACTTTTAATACAGCTATTACAGTCAAAAATATAACACGGAAATAAACGGTCGCGTAAAATAGCTTGGACTCTCGCGTACTTCATTCAACTGATACATTTTGTCCAAAAGAAAACACAAGTACTGTAAAAAACTAAACTGAATACGGAACTAAAATTCACCTTCAAGTAACGAAGTATAACAACTGCCAAAATTGTACCGTGAAAAGTATCCAACAGCGCTACATGTAACGTAGTTTGGCTATAAACCATCAGTGAGGCAAGAAGCAATTTCTTCTAAGGCTGCAGCTGGTTAATTGCTTTCATTGATATTTTTATATAGGCAGTGGTAATTTCATACAACTTATTAGGGAACAGAATGACCGACAATGTATCACCCCTCGCAACATTAAAGATCAGGGTTTTGCAGAACTAATCACAAAAAGTGAGTATGCATAGACAAGCTTTTTTGGTATTCTGTAATTCAGATAATCAAGACCAACCTCGCCTCCACGCGGTACCCGGCCGAAACAACATGGTTATGTTGGCTAAAAAGGCTCTGGCATTTTTACTTTAATTTTTTTTTTTTCATCCACTAGTCCAAGCGAAGGCTTACTCGTTGAATTCGCTTCTTGAAGCATTTCGACTTCTTATCCTAACGGTTGAGAGGTCGAGTTGTGAAGGAAGGAGTGGATAAATCAAGTTTGGCATTAGCGAAGAGGCTGGTGGTAATCACCAAAGGGTTGTTTAAATTGGACATGTGGGATAACGTGACTGGATTCCGGGAGGCTGCGATGGAATCTCATAGATGTAGAGGGTACCGGTCTAAAACGCGCTCCGTACCGCGGCCGCAAGATAGTTCAGAGGCCCGCCTCTGATCTAGCCAATTGGGGGGGCTGCCTCCGTAAGCTTGTGGAAATCTCCATGCAATTGTAGCTCCAGTTGGCGACTGGGAGGGGCCTGCAGTTGTATTGGGGGGGCATTCCTGAGGCCAGTACACAGAATGACAAGTCCATTGCATATAGTTGCCTGGGTTCAGCTGCGGAACTTATCGTGGCCAAAAATAACCTTTTTTTTTTTTTTTTTATCCTGGTCTTTAGGTTTTTCCCAGTTAAAAAGAAAAACCATACTTAACATGAAATGGAGAATAAAAGAAAGACGAAGACAGTACGGCTTGTTCCCCTAACAAGAGATGAAAAACTGTCGCAGCCAACAGTTCTTGAACAGTTAAGCGGCAGTGTAAGTACTCCTACCAAGGAAGCCTCTACCTCAGAAGGAGGTAGGGTGGAGGGGAGTAGTGAAAAATTGCGTTCTGCCTGGAAATCTCCTTTGTTGAAGGAGAAGTTCTCCGCAGTCAAGGAGGCAACAATGTCAGCGGCATCGTCGGCTGAAAAGTCGAATACCGCTCAAATTTCTGAAACTCCTCCTCAGAATGCATCAACGTCTATGGACGTTGGTAGCACGTATGAGTGGCGTCCAGGAAAAAACTATGAAAGAAATCAGAGGAGGAAGCAGCGAAAGAGATTGCTGAAAGGGATTAAGAGTATTACTCTTGATCCAGGAAGTGATCTCCCAACTGCTTCCAACTCTGTATCCATGAAAAGGTTGAGGGAGTCTTCAAGTACTCAATCGGCCCCAACATCAAACCCTAAACAAAAGCGTGGTCGGGTCGAACCCGAACATGCTGAGCAAAAGGGAACAAAGCAAGCAGAGGAAGCGGGGACTAGCATAACAGCATCATATGCTGGAGCTGTTAGAACCAGCAACCAGAAGCTTGTGGTAACACGGAAAGGATCCAATGGTGATACTCCGATGGAAGAATCTGATTTACGGATAATCCAGGGGGCTATCAATCAGAGGATTCTTAGGACAAAACTAGATTTCTCGGTTCGTATCGAGAGAACATTTATCCATTCGGGTAGAGTTCTCTTGATATGCTATGACGAGAAGTCTCTGGAGTGGGCACAAGAAGTTGTGCGGGCAGTGCCTCCACCCTCGATGGATCATCGAGGGTACGAAGCAAGAGGCCCAAAAGATGTAAAAACAGAAACCTTCGGGGTCTGGCTTCCAGACAACGAAGGACTGGAAATCAAAAATGTTCTGGAACTGGTGGACCGGTGCAATCCGGACATCCACCTCAAGGACATTAGATTGAAATATACCGCGAAAGGTTCTGGTGGAATGCTACATGTTGTAGCAGTCCAAGAACCTTCACTTAAATCACTAGAAAAATGGGACTGGGCACCTTTTGGTGGATTTAGGAGGGTGCAGTTCCAGGAACAAAAACAAAGTGAGAAATCAAAGAAAGAGCGGTGTTTAGAAGTACCCACAGAGGTACAGATGGATACCGCATCTCATGTGGCAACACAGAATGAAGATGTCAGTGTTGCTTTAGGAGGAGCTGAGGAGACTGAGAACCCTAACCAGGTTAGGAAGGAAACCAGCTCCAACTGAAGTAGCATGACAATCAACTCACTAGAGTGAAATTGTTGTATTTCCAAAGTTCATATTTTGTATGAATAATAGACTTACAACAGACATTTACCCTAGACAAAAACAAATCCCAGTACATAACATCAAGTCGTTTGGTCTTGAATGCTGGCAAATTAACCTTCACAGAAGTAGGGCAGCGAGCTACAACTTATGTGAAGTAACGAAAAACATTCGTTCAGGTATAATCCTAATTCAGGAACCCTGGACGTATGGAGGCTCAATCAGAAGTAAACTCAGGGGATGGAAACTCTTTCAAGGTAATAAAAAAGATAAACGTCCCCGAGCAGGCATTTATATTACTCCTGATATTATTTGCTCCCTCATGCCACAATTTTCTAACGAAGATGTGGTAGCAGTGAGAGCCCGAAGTGTAAGAAGAGAAGGAGATAGTTTCATCTTTGCATCGACTTACATGGCTCAGGAAGAACCAGCTCCACCAGAAATTCTGAAAGAGCTGGTAGCTTTCAGGGATAAAGAAAAAATTCCTTTAGTGATAGGAACTGACGCAAACGCACATCACACAGTATGGGATTCCACAAACGTCAATCCCAGAGGTTTGAAACTACTCATGTACTGCGCAAGTGCGAATCTATATTTCTGCAATGTGGGCAATAAACCCACTTTCAGAATTAAAACAAGAGAAGAGGTGCTAGATTTGACACTAACTAACCGAAATGCATGGGACTGTATAAGAGATTGGCATGTCAGTGATGTGCCATCCTTTTCAGATCACATATACATTAGGTTTACAGTTCAAAGTAGTACCAAACAAGCAAAAATGATCAGGAACATTAGACGTACTTCATGGAATAAGTATGTCAGTGAACTTGAACAGAGATTAAGTGGATTGATCAGAGTATCAGTCAACATATCGTCAATTGATGATATAGAAGCACTGGCAGCAACTGTTCAATCAGAAATAATGAAGTCTTACAATTTGGCTTGTCCAATGCGTAAGGTTAGACGTAAGACGGAAAATATTTGGTGGAATACAGAGTTAGCCGGCCTCCGCAGGAAGGCTCGTAAAGCTCAACGTAAAGCCATTAAATATAAACTGGAAAAGGATTGGGAAGCTTTTAAGCAGGCCCAATTGCGTTTTAAAAATGCCGTTAGAAAAGCCAAGAGAGATTCCTGGCGTCTCTTTACGGAATCGATGAATAGTCACTGTGCAACCGCTCGGTTGGCTAAAATAATGCGTCGAAACGAAACGGTACGAGTAAGTAACGTTTTAAGACCTAATGGGGAATACACCAAGTCAACTGCTGAGACTATAAATTGCCTCTTGGACACCCTAGCACCGGGAAGTCGAGAGGTAAGATGTATTCACTCAGCAGAAGAAATAGATGAAAACATTGAGGTAACAATGGAAGACGAAATTGTTAATTCCATCTGCTCACTTGAAAAGATGGAAAGAGCAATAAACGAATTTCTGCCTTTTAAGACGTCGGGACCAGATGGTATTTACCCGGTGTTTTTGCAAATAGGTTGGAATAATATTAAAAACATATACCAAAAGATTTTCCAGACGTGCTTGAAGAACAGTTATGTTCCAAAAGCATGGAAGGAAGGGACTGGTATCTTTATCCCTAAACCCGGAAAAGAAAACTATCATGAAGTTAAGTCTTTCCGGATGATCACTTTAACTTCTTTCCAACTGAAATGGTTGGAGAGGTTATTACTTTATCATTTCAATGATGATCTCAATTTGCAGGCAAGATTTTCTGCGTTCCAATATGGATTCAGAGCAGGAGTTTCGACTGAAACTGCACTGCACGAATTTGTACGACGAATCGAACTTAGCCTAGCAAAGAAAAGAACAGCACTAGGAATATTTTTAAATATTGTTGGTGCTTTTGATAATATCACATATAAAGGCATTGCCATTGCACTGCAAGAATTGGAGGTGTCTCTTTTTCTCATTCGCTGTATTGAGAACTTATTGAGACACCGCACAGTTCAAGTAGAGCTAAATGGTGAGAAGGTTAAAAGAGAAGTAGTAAAGGGAAACCCCCAAGGTGGGATCTTGTCCCCTTTTCTATGGAACTGTGTCTTAAACTCCTTGTTGGTATATCTACGCAACAGGGGCTTTCACGTACAAGCCTATGCCGATGATGTAGCAATTTTGGTCACTGGCACCAACATGCTGTGGATCAAAGGTAGGGCCCAAAAAGCGCTAAATATTGCAAGTAATTGGCTCTCAACTTGGGGCTGCAATTCAGCAGTAAAAAGACTGAAATAGTTCTGTTTACTAACAAAAGGAGGCCTGCGTTTGGAACCTTGCGTTTAAACGGACGTCAGCTAGTAATTTCCAAAGAAGCAACACTACTAGGGGTAACCCTAGATAGCAAACTTACTTGGAAACCTCATGTAACACGAATTGCTCGCAAGGCGACTGTTGCGTTGTTACAATGCAGACAAATAGTGGGCAGAGCGTGGGGGCTGAATCCAACTAACATGCGATGGATATGCACTGCAATGATACGACCTGTCATTACATATGCGTGTGTATCCTGGGTTGGTGGAGTAAATAAAAAATATCTTGCGAAAAAACTTTCAAAAGTACAAAGAATAGCGTGTCTTATGATTTTTTCAGCATTTACCAGCACCCCCCCACAGGAGCTTTAGAGATGCTGCTGAACATCATGCCAATTAATGAATACATTATGTCAGAGGCAGTCAAGGGTTCATACCGGATATCCCGAGTGAAATTTTGGCCTGCCAAGACAATTGGTTCAATAAGAAAGACCAAAAGTCATGTAGACGTATGCAATGAAGCAAAGGAAAATTTGCCGTTGCTGAGTATGACAGCTGACTTAATTACTAAAACAAAAGTATTTGGAAAACAGTACAAATGTCTTGTTATGGAACGTAAGGACGCAGTGCAGTATGAGAATGCGTTAGAGCCAAGCATAATTAGATGCTACACTGACGGATCCAAGATAAATGGAAGAGCCGGTGCGAGTTTTTACATAGAATACGCATCAGGCTATCAAACAGACAATCTTGGAAAACATAGCACGGTTTTCCAAGCAGAAGTCTTTGCTATAGCTGAAGTAGCGAAGAAACTGATTATGGAAAAAATCCTAAATGAAAAAATAATAATTTTAGTAGATAGCCAAGCAGCAATTCTGGCAATCCAAAATAATATTGTGAAATCTCACGCAGTATTATCGTGCATCAAAAACCTAAATATATTGGGTAAGGACAACGATGTCACTATTGCCTGGACGCCGGGTCATACCGGCATCCAAGGTAATGAGAAGGCGGATGTCTTAGCTAAAGCAGGATCAGCATTAAACTGCTTGGGGTCTGAACCTTTTATTCCAATCCCATATGCTAGTTGTCGCGCAGCTATAAAGGATTGGAGCGTCAAAAGATGGCGAACATCTTGGTTAGAACGAAAGGACTGCTTGAGAACAAAAGAAAATGTAGAGTGGGCTTCGCCCCAGTTAACTCAACGACTTTTGAGGCTTGAAAGACCTAGATTAAATGAAACGTTGAAAGTCCTTACAGGTCACTGCAACTTACAGAAACACAGATGTACCATGGGACATGACGTATCATCGACATGTCCTAAATGTAATCTAAAAGAAGAAACTCCAAATCACCATGTTGGAGAATGCACTGATTACCAAGCACTACGAATGAAGGTTTTTGGTAAAGAAAAAACCACCATAAAGTCGGTGGTCGAAAAACTAAATATAAACCTACAGGCTAAGTATTTGCAGCAGGAAGGAAGACTTGCTGAATACGGCCAGTAGTAAATTAAATAAACGTGAAAGCGGTGAAAGTTGTATTGAGCCTAAATAATGGCCAACACAATGTGCCTGAGAAGGTTGAACCTAGTTTATCTGGCACCACAACCCCTTAATAATAATAATAATAACAATAATAAATTCAGATAATCGCCTGGTTCAAAATAGTTGTGCTCCCTCGAATACGACCTTTTAAGGTCCGTACGACGAGATTTTAGTCTATGCTACAGATACCAAACCAAAAACGGATGAGCAAACGAAAAAGCTATATTTTATTGTAGATATTCTAAGAAATCCCCATTTCGTTCGACAAAACAACGTTAAATTTTGTTTGAACACGTCGAAGTTTCAAAGAAACTCGTGCATTACAAAACAAAAAGGAATTAACCAGTTCAGTTGAATTTAAATGTAAATTACACTCACATACTAACTGAATTCGCAAGTGCGTATGCGCAAATTCTTAATTATCTCTTTTTAATCGCGTTTTATTAGATTTTTAACATTTGTTATTAATGTGACGCTAGTTTTGCCAGAGCTATATATGCGCTTCGCGGTTTGCTATAATGTTATTCAGTTTACTGTTGCGTACAAACAGTAAGGGCATGTCTATCATTCTCGTGAAATTTTTAGTGAAGAAAAACGAGTAACTACGAATAAAAATTGATAGCACTGTCAGAAGTGAGATGAAAAGCTATTGTATTGTTTCTTATATTGATTCCTTGGTACTTTATGCTTTTAAAGTAGGCCTAATAGGTAAAATGGGCGATTACAAACCTTACATTAAGAAAAAAAACTTTGTTTTGGACAACCTTTAAAAAAATGCAAATGAATATACAGTATAGGACTGAAACACCGCTTATACAATCAATCTGAACTTTGGGCTGTGCTTACAAACACACAGCTCGTGAACATACAAATCTGGGCTGGTCTTTCGAATTATTTTGTTTACAGCCGTATGTGCTTCAAACTATTACTTTTTCATGCATATAAATTGTTATACTGCAACTACTTGCAAAAACAACAAAGCTACTGTTTATAAACAATTCTCAAACTTTCAATTTTACCAATCACATTCAATTTTATCAGGGACATGGCCTATTGCGGTACTGTGCGCAGGAGGTTTCAAATTCTACGTTACGGGTTCGATTCGCTGCTGGAGGCTTGGAGCCGATCGCATTTGGCATGTACCAGGAAGCTGCTGACTCGAAAGGCCAAGCTCACTTCGCAGTCTTCCTCAACTACTGCTGAGTTTTCGGTTCAATATACGGTAATTTGAAAATAAGCTCAGTCAATTATTTATTTATTTCGACTTCATTCTATAGAGTGCATGTGTAAAAATAGCATTGCTGGTCGTTATGTCTTGTCGCAGCCCATGTACTTCTGCCAATGGAAAATATGTTTACACATTTGTAAATCAATCAGCAAGTCTTCAAAATGCTATTCGCATCTGTGGACAAGGAAGGACTCTAGCTAACAACTTGTCCAGGTCGGATTACAGAGATATAAACAGTTGCTGTTCGTCTCAGAAAGATTACAGGATTGGATTAGTGGCTGATGAGACCTGTAGAAGAAAATCCAAACCCTATTACTGGGTCGGTAGCAATGATCAATGCGTAAGTGACGGACCATTAAACCTGCAACAAGCACAACGAAACGGTTGTCAAACTGCCACTATAACAGCTGGATCGCCAGGCAGTAATATTTATACTGCGCGATGGAATAACTGCGAAGAAAGATTGCCATATGTATGCCAAGAAATAAAAACTATATCTACAACAGAAGAAGCTACCTCAACAGGCTCCTCCGCAGAATCAATTTCAACAAACCAAGCAAAAATATTTCTACCCGCAACAACATCTGTAAATCAACTTCCAAACGGGAACACCAGCCTCTCGCGTAATGCACCGGATCAGCGAAGTGATTCTAATGCCTCACAGGCTCAAGCTGTAACGACTTCAATCAATTCAGCGGCGATTGTTGGAGCAGTTCTTGGTACTGTATTGATTCTACTGTTGGTGGTTATTTTGATACTTTTTCGACGATCAAGGAAGTATGAAGCAGTCAAGCAACGATTCGAACAAAAAACATCATCCTGCTTTCCAAGATCCATAAAAAACAACGAGAACAGCTTGGATGCTGCTTACTGCCAGTAGGTTAAATATTAATACCAGCTTGTCTAATTTTAATCGCTCAACATAAATTTAAAACACGAAAAACGTGTTTTATTCATAGCAGATTGTGGAGTTCACCATAAAATTGATACCAAAAGTTAATTTTTGGTAATTTTCGACAGAACTTGTGTAGTAAAATGACAACTGTTCTGGGTTTGCTGATCATAAGGCAAGAGCATCTTGCCAATGTTCTGCAGTATTATCATCAGAGTATGTTAAGTAGTACACGATTGAAGTGCTGCAGCATAAGATCATTGGCAATATTACTGTATTCATTGCGAGGATGACTTGAGATAGTGACGTTACATCAATAAATTACTCGGCATTTTTGTTATTTATCTTTAACGCCGGTATTTACTTGTTACTTTTTTTAGTCAACAGAGTAAAAATAAGCTCATTGCTCAAGCTTACAGTGTCTATGTTTTAGGGTGACGCCTAATGCGCATTCCTACGGTCTTAGTAATCTGCTTTGTGATGGTAAAAGCAAAACAAATTTTGGGTCAATTACCCATAAGGATGCTGATTCACGTCGCTTTTCTATGCTTCTGTTTACGGATGAGGACGACCCATATACAGTTGTAAGCGAAAATCAACCAACGCAACAAGAATTTCATCCAACAGTCTCTGCCAATGTTGAAGTTAATAGCAGAGAATCTGATCAAAGGTATCAGTCAACGTATGATCTTATAGACCAGCTTTGTTCAGATTGTTCCAACTCGTTGCCACCAAATCCACCCACATCACCACCCAATGCAAAGTTGAAAGCAGTGTATGCAGTTGTAAACAAACCATACAAGAAGGACAAAGATATGAAAACTGAAGATATAAATAAAGGCAAAATAACTGATGTATACGCAACAATCAACAAATCAAGGAAAAATGCTGATTGAAATTGCAACCTTATCAAAAAAGCGCAGTAGCTAGCCTTAATCATGGGGTTAAGTTTGTGATTGTAATGTGTTTATACATTTTGTGAACAAGCAAACTAACATTTCGCTGCAGTTCTTTCAAACAATTTGCTAAATCATTTCATTTTCTTTGTTGATGAAATAAACAATTGTTTTGGATATTGCTATTAACATCAGATTTTCGTGCGGCTATAAATGCATTGTCGGTTTTTTTTAATATCTCTGTTTTTCATTTAGTTTTATTAAATTACAGTATTTTTGTGGTCTATGTACTGAAGTGGAGGGAAATGTTAAAACACGAACTGAGTACAGTGGCTTTTTCATGCCCATTTTATGAAGTTACTATTTCCGTGTAGGCCTACTAGCTGTTCGTCCTTCTGCTATCAGCAAGTGCTGTATTGATTTATTGTATCCCTACGCAGGTTGCTGGTGTACAAATACGTTAACATGAACACTTGCGATGTCATGAAAAACTAATAAAGTTTCACTTCATTTGTACAAATAAATTGATTGTGGTAAATTTTTGCTCAAACAGAAAATCCAATTGCGTTGCATAATTCATTTCAGCTAATTATATTACTCCGCAAATTTAACTGTACATCTTCCTATCTAATTACAAATAATACGACGTAAACGTTACAATACAGTGAATTCGCATCAATTCTTCATATCATTTAAAAAGTAAGTTTATGCAATCGCTGTTCTAAGGCCCAGAATACAGACTAATCATATTTCCAAAGTCTCATATCATTACTCAAGCAATTTTGCAAAGTCATTTTGACGTCCCAGTTTGTGCTCTACAATAACAGCGGTAGCAAAAGTTAGGGTCGTTGAAAAGTATTTAATGTTATAAACACAGTGGCGTAGCCACAACGTGAGGGGTTGTAGGGTTACAACCCCCCCGTTGAGCACTTCTTTTTCTGATAAAGTGCTTGATACTTTGTCATTGATGATCTGGTTTTGTAATTGTCATATTAACAAGAATTACGCAGCGTTGCTTCCTGAATCTTCTTCTATGCCGTTATGCTTAATGAAGCAATGACGTAATTTTATTAGCAGGGCAGTGCCGCTCTAGTACATGCAACTGCTCTCGGCTCCTCAGACCTTCCGTAAAAAAAAGGCTAAACAATTTCAAGCAAAATTGATGTACGTACTGTAGTAGCTCAAAAAAGAACTAAATCGCTAATATTTGAATATCGTTTTATCAGTTTCACCAGAAAGCATTTCTTTGACTTCCTTACGACAATCGTGCCTTAACTGCCTTCGCTATTTCGGGTTTAAAACATCTCTTTTAAAATTTGAGGCCATCTTTTGTTATTATACAACCAGGGGTAGATCCAAGGGGAATGTGGGGTATGCTGCGTATGCATCGCCCCACCAGCCATCATCAACCGTGTTTTGGATGAATAAGATGTTTCCATAATTTAGAACCTCTTCATAACAATATGCCGTAGTCGCCTTAAGCACGCATAATTGAAACTGTGCAAACAAAATGCATCATTATGGAAGCACTCAAAGTTAGGGGCCAAAAACATGACAAACTTTCCTTAAAAATTGTTCAAAAAGCACTAAATTGTTCAAAAAGCCCATTGCAGCATGCAAATTTTCAAAACTTTTCCGGGGGAGCATGCCCCCGAACCCCCCTAGAGTCGTTTTTGGTACTTAAGTTGCTTCAAATTAACTCTGTCAAAAAAACGACGCTTGAAAAGTGGCAAAAATTGGTGCCCTCCCCCTGAAAATTTTTTGAATACGCCCCTGGCATGAAATATTTTCAAAAGGCTTATAGACGCCCGTTTCCGGGTCTAAACGCCTTTGCATTTAATTAACATTCAAACTAATTCAAAATTACATCCCCCCACTAAAACTTTCTGGATCCGCTTCTGTATGCAACGTATGGTCAAATGTGACGTCATTCTTAACTCCCCCCCCCATTGCAAAATCGTGGCTACGCTAGTGTATAAACACCAAGATTTTTCATGTCATCACAATATTTTTTTAGCAGGGTTATTAATCGAGATTCGCTATAGAATTTAATTTGATATCCCTGCTAAATAATATTGTTTCAACAAAATGATAATAATTGAAATTTTTAAATTAACAAAGATTAATAGTAGGATGGCAATTTAAACAAAAGTTTCGTGCATATATTATCCTACAATAATTCAATGTTTCATAACAAACTATATAGTACTGTACAAGCTACAATCAAAACATGTTTTCTTCAAAATCACTACACCGCAAAATCACCTATTTCGTCGTAACTTTCTCTTCAGGTGAAGACTAACAAACAAATCAATATTCTAAAAATATATTAACAGTTTGGGACGAAGCTAATCCTAAATATAAAACTGGATACTCAAACAGTTGCGCACATGAAAAAAATGGAGGTACTAGCAGAGCTGGGCAACCGCTAGTTGAAATGTAGCGTCGGTACCGCTACCGTTTTTTGATGAAACATCATTCTGCTTGTACACAAAAGTAACGCCGCTACCGCTGCCGCTACTGCGTCTGAAACAGCGGACGCTGCTGTTATTTTAAAGGAAAAAAACGTCAAAAGCACGATGACATTCTAATACTGTACAAGTGAAATTCTTTCTTCCTTCTACCGAAACTTTCTTCCGACCTCAAGCATCTCCCGCTGAGAAGCCAATTATCAGAGATTGAGACTTTTACTGAAAAACTTTGTTTCTCGCAATCTTAGTTTAAAAAAATTACAGTGAGATTGTGAGTAACAAATTTTTGATTGCTGCTCCTTCCACTACCACAATGGGAAAGCAATTAAAAGATGTTGAGACCGAGAAACAAAAGTTTGAATTGCTGTAAATAAAACTTTTGTTTGCGTTGCTTACATTAAACCATTATTAAATTCAAAGTTTTTTTAGTCCAACGATAACCTAAAACTTTGAGTCTAGAGGCTTCTCATATTCCGAAACCATAATTTCACGAGACGGAGACTGGAGATCGAGAGTTAAAGTTCGCGACCGAGAAGAGACTTCAAACAATGTGCTCGAGATTGTCTCAAGACCCTAGACTTGTTGCGCGAATTCCATCACTACCGACTGGCAATTAAATTAGGTAACCGGTACTTAATTATTTTTCATAAATAAACTAAAAACTTTTTGTCTTGTTCTTCAAACGATGAGTGTCAATTTGCAGAGTCATAAACTGTCGCACTAAGCAGTAGCGCCAGCTCGACATTATTATTTGCATTAAATGGGACGCTGGAGTGCTGCCGCTACACGGTTAAAATATCAGCGGCGCTGCTGCTACCACTATCAAAAAAGTAGCGGCACTCCCAGCGCCGTTGTGCCCTGCTCTGGATACAAGCATTTACAAAAAAAATTTTCCAGAATGTTCATCTGTTTATATTGTATTTTTTTGATTGTTAACTAATTTCAATCTATATTTTTTACTGAAGTATTTTTTTCAATTTGTTTTAAACTTTTTTTCAATCCACATAGTTGCAGCTTAAGTTTTTATTTTTATTTTTTTTATTTCAAGCCACTTCATTGCATCTTAGGATTTTTGTGGTAGTGAAGGACATGTATCATGGAGCATCGAACCCGCGAAACCAGCTTCGGAGCCCAATGCACCAACCACTCGGCCAACTCCATCTGCGCAGTTATATTAGTAAGTAAAGTATGTGCATCATGGAAAATGACCTAATTGAGAAACGAACCCGCGAAGCCAGTTTATTATCCCCACACCCTACCTTTTTTAAATTTATTATCGCGATAAAACAAGACATACATAAATAAAACAAACGAACGATCGAAAAACTTAACATTTTATTCGTAAATTCATAGAAGGAATCATTTTTTGATATGTGACGTCATATTTTTGTCTTTTTCGCAATACAATGTTTGGATGCTCTTATGCAACTAAGAATATTGAAATACTCTCAATGCACCAACCACTCGGTCATCTCCATGTGCAAATACTTTAGCGCCCGCAAGAGCAAAACTGAGTTGCATAATGGTTGACACAAGATGGACCTGCAGGTATCTCAGATTTTTTTTGCATTCCTTGACGAAACAACGTTTTTATCGCCTGAATTTTTCGAAATCTTGAAATCGACATTTTGCGTATTTTCTGAATAATGTTATTTAATTCTTTTTTTTATTTTTTTTCAAGGCAATTTGCACCATCGCAATGTTGCTAAAATACTGCTTAATACCTTTTTCTATCTTTGTTGCATTGCCTCACAATTAAGCAGATGACGAACTCACAAGTCAAAACAATACATTTTAGCTGATACAACAACATCATAAAAATGATGGCATGAAGTGTAATCTTGAAGGATGAACAATGGTAAAGGAATCTCTTTACTCACCATAGTGATGGCAAGGAGAATCGCCAGGATCTCAGAGATTTATACTAGTGGTGATAATGCATTACAGTAATCGAATAGACAAACCTGCATGTCATTCATTTATACACAAAAGTACCAATATCAGAAATTAAAAATAATATACGAATTATCAATAATAAGATATTGAAAAAAAAGGTACGGGTACATTAAATTAAGTCTCGCTTGAAAAAACTAATGATAATAAAAAGAATCTTTCAAAAAAAATATAAGAACAATTAATTTCGAAAGTTATTTCGACAATATAAATTCCAAAAAATATTGTGCAATATCTATGCGATACTGTGCAATATCTATATTCGGACAAGCTTACCGCGAATACGTATAATCGTGAAGTAACTCATTTTTACGGCTGTCCTAATGACCTCTTATCACCAAGCCATAGAGGATAACATAATGTTAAAAGTCTTGTAGGATAATTGTTTTGTGAAAAATTAGAAAATAATCATCATACAAATGATTATACATAAAAGTTTGTTACTTTAGAGCGTGGGTGGCTTACTTGCTGCGGTTTGCATGATTCGAAGTGGTGTAATACTGCGTAACCACATAATCCTTTTTGCTTTTCAAATGGCGCCTCCTGAAGATTTTTTTTTTTTAGAAGACATTTCACCTTGTTTTCTTGAGAGGTCGTCCCTAAACTTAGTTACAATTTTGCTAGAAGTCGTTCGTGTGACTGACGAATATAAATTGAACTGGGATATAATTGGAGGTTGAAGAAAAAAAGCTTATTAGTGTTTTGGAAAAATAAATTTAACACTTTGTGCAGTTTTTGTTTGACTCATCAAAAAACCATCTGTGAACCAAAACGTTTCGTTTAATTTGGATTAGATTTTTTTCCAACCACGCTAACGCATAGTTGTCAATCGAGTTCGGGCTTTTCGAGTCGGGTTCGGGCCGGGGTCGGGCTTAAATTTTGAAAAACTGTCGGGCTTCAATCAGGTCAAACGCCAAAGCAACTAGACAGACTTGGAGCGACAGAAATCATCGATTCAGCAGAATAATTTCTATCGCTTTTAGTCTGCTGAATTGAAGCCTATTTATTTATTGTTTTGTTTAATATTTTATGTTTATTTATTTCGTTTATTTATCTTAAGCACAGTTAAGCAAAAATAGTTAAAATTATTATTCAGTGCTTACTTGTTAATCGTACCGTGTTCTTGACTGCGTGAACTAGAGATGGGCGAATAGTAATCATTCGATAAAAAGTAACGGTTAACAAGAAGTAACGGATAGTAACAGATTCGTTTTGTCAAAATACCAATTCCAAGTTGTATTTGTTTGCCATCCAGGGCCGAAACTAGGCAATGCGTGTCCCCCCTGAAAGCAGCTTCCGGGGCCTCGACGTCCAATTTTTTCCCAAACATCGGGTGAAGACCAAAAAAAGAAAAAGGTCTTCACGCTTTCCGACGTTCAATTTTCCCCCAAACATCGAGTGAAGACCAAAAAAAAAAAAAAAACAAAGGTCTTTGATTCGTGATTCCTTAAACGAATAGTCCTATAAGTAACTGATAAAAAGTATCGAATATCTTTTCTAAAGTAATCACTTGGAACCGTTACTCAAAAGTAACGGTTAAGCACATCTCTAACATAAATACTGCTTTCCGTAACTGTTGGTAAAAGTGTGAATGAGTAAAACCACTTTTTTTGATGAGTACAAGTTCTATAACATTTAATGTGGTGTTTTTGATCTCGGGTTTAAATCGGACTCAGACTGGCTGATATTTTTGGATTCGGATCGGGTTTGGGCTAGAAAAATTGGGTTCGGGTGGGGCCCAACATCTTTGACCCGTTGACAACTATGCTCTAACAAACTATCGTAATGCATTCTGGAGCCGTGGTTTTCCAAAAGATTTTGAAGAGAGCTTTACGTTCTAGGTTTTTGTTGCGTCCCAAGCAAAAACTGTATTTGAATTTGCAACCCACCAAAACCCACAAAACATTGAGATTTAAGTGGAGCTCTCAGTATTTCTATCCAAAGTAATTGCAAATAAATATAGTACAATATTCAAGCCTGTACGGGGTGATTTTGTAGGTACTAGGTTAACTTCTGAACAAACGGTCGTTTGAAGTTGCAATTGGGTAGCCAATACAAAATTAATCAATAAATAGTCACTAAACTCGCGGCATAGCGCCGCAGTATGTAACGAGTGGTGGGACCCATCTCCACAGCTGAGAGCCTATAATATAGCATTGTGCTTAGCACCGTCACAACGGTGGCAAGCCGTTGGCGGCGTTGTATCCGATTTGAATGGCCCGAGAATAGAACCCCAGACCCTTCCGCACTGATAGTCTTCCGCACTGATAGTCATGTCATGTCTCTACGCTACTTTCAATCTAGTCTTTGATTAAATCGTTTAGTTGCCGCAAAATAAGCAAACTGAGACAGAAAGATTTCACAGAGATTGGAGTTGGAGAATAATTCACGATTCACCGGTGTCGATAAAATGAGTACGCAACTAAGCAAAAAGTATATTTGAGTTCTTACGCAAAGCAATTTATCCCAGGTTATTTACCGCAATTTTTTTTTGCTTTCAGAGAAAAGTTTCAAAGTAGATATAACAGGAGTTAGCTTTATTCTGTAAGACAAGCCGGAATTATGTAAGGCTAATACTTCTTTCACAGTAATTTCCTTATATATATCAATACATACGTAAATGAAGTTTCTAGCCAATAGGAAGCGTAGTGTGGGATATTTGCAACAAATTAATGTTGGCATAGCGCCATATACAGAGCAAATATTTATATACTAACAAGCATTTTAATGTCACTTAACGCTTTTATACAGGTTATCCTTAAGTGCATGTAGGCCTATTCCCAGAAAATTTTCAAGCCCTACTTACTTACAAAAAATGAGATAGTACTTTAGATGATGAGTTACTGATATTCATTGCATAACGTAGAAATGCACGTCACTGCATGGGATATAAACTGATTAGGTTAGATATAACACGATTTAGTAAGATTTTTACTTTTTTTATTAATAAATGTTTCATGTTTTGCACCAGAAAGTAGGAGAATATAGAAAAATGCAGTTAGACCTATGGTTTAGTAAGAAAAATTCATAAAATGTAAGTCAAGAAATGGAGGATGAAAATGCAATGCTATCATCAAATTATTGTTTAAAAGCTTGAGGAAAAAAGGAACAAAATAAAATATTTTCAGTTAGGGTAACAGTACGCAGCAAAAAAAGAATAAAACAAATAAAGTTTACTTTGTAGACGTAAATATTGTTTGGGTTTTGTAACACTCTGTAATTTTGCAAGGATCTCGTTTTGCAAGTGTGCATACTTTTGCTACAAGTTGCTGACATTAGTTATTGAAAATTAACCTAAAAGTGGACTGATGTCCTGTCATAACCCGTGTCATATCCAAGGAAAAACATACACGTTCTCAACTTCTCCAAAAATATTTTTACTGGCCGAACGAGAATGTAAAAAAAGTGGAGGAACGGTAGCCAAAGTCCTTGACGAAACAATTTATGCTAAATTGAAGTCATGCTGCAACTCGCAGCAGCAGTTTTGGATAGGCTTGAAGAACACACCAGGACTTTGTCCGACAAGTCGAGAATACCAATGGATATCCGACTCGACATGTATAAATCCAACACCGCTTGTAATCAGCCCCCAACCAAACAATCGACTTTGTCAAGCCGTCACTATTCAAATGATTCCTAATCAGGGTTTGCCTTTGGCACGAGAAACTGACTGCACCTCTCAATATTCATACATTTGTCAATATTCTACTAAAAGCAAACCAACAGCTGAACTACCGACAACTACTTTAAACCCCAAAAAGGGTGCAATTGCTTTTCCCAGCGATGAAAATATATCCGAATCCACTTTTAATATCGGAGCTATTGTAGGAGGAACAGCTGCGTTTTTGTGCCTTATTCTATTAATTTTGATTCTGTTTCATCATTTTCGCAAAAGTAGTCAGCAAAAGACCAAGGACAACGTACAGACTCCTCCTCCTTATCCACAAACAACCGTAGCTGTTCGACGTCACTCTTCAAGAAAATCCTATCACATTTACTTTACGTAAGTTTACTCATAGCACAAATGTACCGTATTCAACAACTTCAGCATTAGGTATAGTTGCAACACAAAAAGTTTGGCATTTGCTGTAAACACGTAACAACAAAATTCAGTCTCATTATACTCGCGGTATTACGCCGAAGCGTGTAACGAGTGGCGGAGCCCATCTACGCGGCACAGCACCTGGGCAACGCACAAACGTCGCAGCGGAGGCGAGTCGTTGGCAACAGTATCCAATTTGACCGGGCCAGGCATTGAACTCAAGACTTTCTGCGCAGATGGCGATGTCTTTGACCACTTCACCAACGAGCCGGTATAAACATAATAATTGATAAACACATAAGTTAAATTTATTTTTTGTATTGCAAGCTTCTTAAGATCCAACTCGCAACTTTTGTAGCCTAGTGTTTGTGGAGATACTTTTGTTGAATTTATTAGGCCTACAAGTTTTTTTTTTTTTTTTGTCTAATATACTTGTGTATTAGGCAACTAGTTGTTTGATATCCTGATTTTTTTGTTTTACAGTATTCCTGAAAAGTCAGACGAATCGCAACCGCCAAATAAATGTATTCCTACGGATGGGTACTTGGGAAAAAAGCTGGAAAGTACGGAAGGATATACACAAATCAATCGACCATTATCTGCAGACTTTTCACATACATCACATTCTGAATATGCAATACCCAGGCCTAAATCAACATATTCTGCGTTTTTCCCTGAGTACGAAACAATTAACAACAATGATGGTAAAACAACGATGGGAAACAAATGCTCACATTACATTAGACCTTACAATTGACATAAGTCATATATTGCTGATAGTATGGCCAGTGAAGAAATCGGGTCGCGCGTTGAATTATCCACGCGAGAAGGCACTTAATGCCTATATTTTGCGATAAGGAACAAGATTTCTACACGACGCATATGGGCATTTGGATCGTTAGTTAATGATTAGGGAAACAAACTTCTACAATTATCAGCACAAATACCGGTATGCTAAATTTTGCGTATACAGACCCTCAACTTGGCCTTATAACCGAAATGTTTGGAGTAAGTTTGGAGCTAAATTAGGTTTTAACTGCCCGCTTGTTGAACTAAACATATCACAAAATCGTGGTTGCAAAAGACTTTTAGAATTTCATCAACCAAAAGCTGTTTTATTGTCTTGCACTACAACCTCTGTGTTTGCGTTGCGGTGTTATGTTTTTCATGTTAACCCTATTTCGCCTGGGGGGGGGCTAAAAATGCACGCTAAATTTTTGAATGCTTAGTGTGCTAAAACTACTTACAGCATCGCTTTCAAATTTTATGACTTTTCCTAAAATCCTCATTATTGTGATGTGAACAATAATTTTCTCGAATCGATGCAATGATTGTGCAGTTATTGCAAATTTTGATTGAAATTGTCAATCTTCAAGAAAGCGTTACTTCATGCGTCACTGGACGTTCTGTACGCAGTGCACGGTTCATTAGCTATACGCTACTCGAACAGACAAAACGGCCGAGATCAAACGATTACTGAATTACTCATAGAATTTTACTGCCGCTATACTCAAGGCCTCAAGGGAGTGAGTTTCGTTGTTATTCATTACCAAAAATGACCACATAATAACTAAAAGTTACATTCCAGCTACAGTACAATGAATTTACGCTTTCAGAGGTTTGAAAGTTGTTTTCTTTTTCAAGGCATTGAGAAATAAAATGCCATTTCAACTTTTGAACCTTGATGTAATTTTTGACGCTTGTTTTGTAGTGAAGTACATCTGCATAGAAATACACTGTATTTGTATTTACGTCATAATTCGCTAACAAAAATATGACTCAACATAAATTTGTGGAATTTGTCGCTTCTACTGTTCTGAAGTTGAAAGTTGAATACGATTGAAAATTACCTTGGTTTAGCCGAGGTCGAGATAAAAATTTTAAAATTACAAAAAGTAACGTTTGGATTTTTAGCATTTACTGGTTAATTTTTAAATTGTAACCATTCGATAATGTAACAAATTATCAAATCAAAATTTCCAAATTCTTCGGCCATGATGCTCTCACGTAAAATGTTTTTCGGATCCCGCAAAAATGTTTATGGGCTTTGTGCTCCCAACTTTTACCTTCAAACTAGGAATTTTCCAATTCCAATCAATCGCCTGTCTAACTAGCGCAAGAAAATGGAGAAATATATGACTCCGTGTCATGCTTCAACCTTTTCTACAAAATTGTCATCGAATAAGTGTATTGATAATAATAATAATAGCCTATTAAAAAAATGAGCTATACTGAATCGCAAATGCTAACATTGCGAAGAATATTGGAAAAAGTAGCTTAATCTTGTATAGTACGATAGTTTTGATACACAGTGTAGTATTATGCTACTTTCATGTCTTTGAAAAAATCAATGAGTTCTCGAGATATATTCATGAGCTATCAGCGCAGATATTATTCATATTTACGTCTTCCTCAAGGAAGCTATATGATTCCACTCATTTATTTTCTTCCACAAAGCTAAATTATTTGTTTTTTTTTTTTGAATTACGTTAGACTCACCATTTTGATAATATTTTGTTTACGAATTATCCAAACAAAAACAAGAATTTCAGAATTTTCTCACCACGTGTTGAAATTGTTCTTTGTGTTTGGAAAAAAAAAGAATTCCTTGAAATTTTTCTTTTGAGCTCTCACGGTAAATAAAATTTGTATTTACGTCATTATTCCCTTGGAGGAATATGATTCAACTCAGTGTTTTAGTTTCTATAATGCCAATTGATTCAGTTTTCAATTTATTCGGTTTTCTTGGAATTACGTTAGAAACATCATCCTGATAAAATTTTGCTTACGATTTACAAATACAAAAAAAACAAGAATTTCAGTATTTTTCTCAACACTTTTTGAAATTATGACCAATATGAAAAAGGTTATAAGTATATATATACAGTATAGGCTACTGTAGGCTTATGCATAACTTCCACAAAGTGTTATGGTAGGTTGCAGGTAATGACCATAAAGAAAATGCTTCGAAATATAAGTTTATTCTGGAGCATTGCAGGGACAGTAGATTTTTGAGTATAATACGCTTATTGTTTTTAGCTTAATTTCATATTATTTTGAGCAATAATATTTTTATTCATTTGCAAGACAGAGCAAAATACATTGTTATCTTACTACATTACAAGATTTTTTTTATGATGTAGAAGAAAGTTTGATGGTGCTCATCCAGATATTGAAAGTCAATTATCAGAACGTAACACTTAATTTAAATAAAAAATAAACTGAGGCTAACTTCAAATTATTGAACTGAAAATTCAACAGTATTTGAGGGAGACCGCGAAGTGAGCTTGCGCTCTTCGAGTCAGGAGCCATCCGAAATATATGTCAAACGCGATCGGCTCCGACCGAAAATCGAACCCATCAAGTTGGATGGATAATCTACGTGTGGTACCGCCTGGCAATTTTGCTAACGATCACTTTAATTTTCGGTATTGCCTAGTGTGGTAGGTTGCTTGCATTATTTTCAACACTAAAAAATTTCCGTTTTGCTGATTAGAAAATTGAAAGTTTTTATGAAACTAAAAGTTTGTCTACGACAATGCTGGATTTTCGATCTCTTCTAGATAATAAGCGTGCGTAAGGCTTTTAGCCGTAGAAATAGAAGCATTGTATGTTCACTTAGGAAATTGGACCAAACTCGCAGACTGTTCAATATTTTGAAGTTTGAGGATTGTTCAAATTAGAATTAGAAGAAAATTGCCATTAGGTTGTTGTTCTCACTCCCAAAAAGCTCGTTAATCTTTGTAACCGCAAAAATTTTACGTCGAATGTTCTGCTCAGCCGAGCGAAACTGTCGCGCTTGCGTGATTTTTTCTCGCATTTCAAGTAAAAACGACCAAAAAATGTGGGTCCTAAAAAAATGCCATTAACACATAAATTAATCCACTTTTTGTAAAAAAAAGTATACACGACAAATTACTATAAAATAATTGACCGTTAGAAACTTTCACCGTTGCTTTAGCACAAGTATGTACGGAGATACTAGCCATCAAAAAGAGCGGTAGACATGGTCCCCCCCCAAACTTCTGACGCTTCAAAAAAGCCCAGTCCGAATAGGGCGACGCATATGGGCATTTGGATCGTTAGTTAATGATTAGGGAAACAAACTTCTACAATTATCAGCACAAATACCGGTATGCTAAATTTTGCGTATACAGACCCTCAACTTGGCCTTATAACCGAAATGTTTGGAGTAAGTTTGGAGCTAAATTAGGTTTTAACTGCCCGCTTGTTGAACTAAACATATCACAAAATCGTGGTTGCAAAAGACTTTTAGAATTTCATCAACCAAAAGCTGTTTTATTGTCTTGCACTACAACCTCTGTGTTTGCGTTGCGGTGTTATGTTTTTCATGTTAATGTTACTGCCTCTTAAATAAAGCCTTTCTTGCGAAGATGAACGCATGGTGAGATTTTTACTCTGGCAGATAAAGTAACAAAGATTATTTTCACTAAACAAAAAAAGGTAAATCTGTTTGAATAATACAACTTAAGCACAAAAACTATGGCTTAAACTGAAACAAACATTGATAAATGTGAAGCAACTTCCGAAATCTGCTAACCCAAACACGGTCAGTAACGCGGAAGTAAAGGACAATGTTAAAAAAGAAATCACGCGGTCAGGACATGAAAATTTCGTAATGTCTTCTGACTCATAAAACGGAACTAATCCTATAGCAAGGAAAATACATATTAATAGTACTGTTCTAAAATTTAGCGTATAATATATCGTATCTACAATATTTCATATATCGTATCTATGTTATACATCGTATCTATCTAAAGCAGTAAAAAGTTTCTTGGCGTGTACAAGATTCAGTTTATTTGTCGCTTTAGGATCATATCATAATAACACTCGCAGAAATTACACACAACAAATTATGGGAAGAAACCGACTGAAGACTGGAGGGGGCTTGTTGCGGTCATCTAGTCAACAGCCCCTGACAATATGGACCTTGTCGCTCGCATATGATCGTCAGGTATATTGGAGTATCGGTACTTGTTATTGCTAGAAGTGACTTGTTGCGACACATTGTGAATTTTTATTTGTCGTCGTTTAATGAATGTTTTTTACAGTTAGTTAGTTTTGAAGACGGAATAGAAGGTTTTGATGTTGTGTGGAATTGAGTTCCATGTTTTAACCCCCTAAATGCCTGATATAAGAAAAATTGTTGAAGTTTTATACTTTTCATAGGGTAGCAGTAAAAATGAAGTAAAATTTATTTTCACACCGGTAATGATAAAAGTAAGCAGGGTTTTGTTTTTCTTTTGTTCTTGTAATCTGTAGCGAGCAGCTATCATCGTTGAAGTGCAATAGGGTGTACTGTAGTAATAAATTTTTGAAAGGGAGGGCTGAAAAGTTGCTCAAAAATTGTATGGGCGGTCTGGAAAAATATAGGGGGGCTTCAGCTACCCTCAGCCGCCACCTTCCAACGGCCTTGCATGTCACAATAACATAAACCTGCACATTGTCTCAAAGGTCTCGGCATCTCAGTTAGTGTGATCGCACCCTAAGTATGCAAGTTTCACTGTTGAAAACTGACAACAAACCTTTGTTTGGAGGTGTGATTTGCCAGTGCCGTTTTTTGCAAAACTGTTTTATTTAAAAAATACATATCGGTATGTAAATTATATTTCGGTTGGTGTTTTGTTCAGGTGTATTTTAGATGCAAAAAAGGAGAAGTTGACCGTTTTTTTGACCGGCTTAGAAGTATTTTAGTTGCAAGAAAAAGCATTTGACCGGTTTTTCGACCGGCCTGACCGGCCGGTTTACTGTTTTCATCTCTGCTCCGTAAAACATTATTTCACAAGCTAAGCTCTATAATTTAATTTGCTTTAACACTGTCTACGTATCATAAGACTGTAACTTGCAATAATGTAGGTTCTGGCGCAATCATGCTTATAGCATAATAATACGATACTTGCAACACTGTATTGTATAATTTTCGCAACAGCTCATTGCAAAACTGTGCGTTGTGTTTTTGGCGTTGGTATCCGTTCGTATCGTTACGATGGTAACTTTCAACAACCCGCACTGCAAAAGATATTAAAAGCATCAACTATATCGATCGCAAATAAAAGAAATGCATGCAAGAGGCAAAATCTTGGTTACCGGTACTTCAATGGTCAAAAGAAGTAAGCAAACATACATGATTCATGCACTATTAGTAATTGGTTAGGCAGTTGTCACCCAATAAGATGACTGTTTGACGGAAATGAAACGCTGCTGTTAAATCATTTCATCAACAAAGTATTGGCTATTTTGTGGGTGTTGCTTATAAAACACGGCGACCAATATGTCGCAGCATATACAGGTGGACAACATCTAAGACATGCATAGTTTTGCATACACAATATCTGGATCGCATTAAAAATTTTCCCATACGGGTTCGTTACTGTGACGAGTATAAAAAAAGAGTTGAGAGAGAAGGTAAAGTAAATTTTCAATTTAGGCAGCAGTTGCCAAATCAATGTCAGTTTTAAAAACTAAGCAGTGCCTAGCTAGTTGCATCAGAGAATGACTTCTTTTTAATCTATACTACACCATTTATGGATAAGCAGTCTAAAGCCCAATCAATGCAATAATAAGGTATTATTAACTTGAAAAAGATCCCACGGGCAAGTCTGTGAAAACAGTTTCAGAATAAAAAGCGCAGATGTTTTCAATTGAAATTTCTGTATATCTGCGCACTGCTCACTAGCCTACTGTGTTGCGTTCGATGGTATAGCGTGACGGTAAAATGCAGCAAATCTCTTTCGTTTTGCAATTTTAATTCTGAGCTAGAGTTGCTGAATAAAAAAACTCACTAATAAGCATGACTTGATTTTGGAAAAGTGGGGTAGGCAGTTATTAGAAAATTTTATCTTCTGGTTAAAGCATCTGTATATCAAGATATAATCATTATTCATCAATAATAATTATATTTCACTTAGTATCTGCACCAAATATAATACCGTATTTTTCGAACCATACGGCGCACCGTCAGTAAATTGCTTTGGTTGTTTTTTTTTTATGTATGTATACGGCGCCTCGGATGATAAGACGCAACGCTTTTTTTTTTTAGAAGTAATGGATTTACAGTGTAAAGCTCATTAAAAACTAATGAGCTTTACACTGTAATTTACACTGTAATTTAGCTTTTTTTTTTTTAGAAGTAATGGATTTACAGTGTAAAGCTCATTAAACAAAAAACTCAATATTTTAATGGCAATAACGCTTATAGCACTACCTGATCCATACCGGCTCATAAGGCGCACGAACAAGCTTTGAAACAAAGATTTATAGTCTGTCTCATGGTCCGTATAGTATGGGTAAACCAATAAGACATACGTATACAGACTTAAGGAAAGCAATATTCTCAGAAACATCAATTATTACGCAATTTTATTATCAATTTTTCCGAAAAAAATATTTCTACAGTATTCATGATTTTCCAAGAATGTTTGGGTTTATGGCGAGCTTTGTGTAAACCATGTCATTTTATGTGAACCGGTCACAAGAGGTTTCTATTTACTTATATTTGTGTATGATGATGTGTCATTGATATCTGTTGTTGTTTTCGAAAACTGAATTTTCAACCATTTAGGTCGTGAGTAGATTCGCCAGCAAATTAATCATATACACTTGACGATTTTGCATAAGTTTCAAAAATATTGTAAAAATATTTGTTTAACACAAAATCAGTCCATATTATTCTTGCTTGCAATAATTTATTATAAATTAGATCTCCTTTAGATTCCATTTGAATAAAAATGCTGATGATAGTTATTTAACCGAACTCGATTTATTACAAACTATTATGAGCAAGAAAGCATTGATTGATTTTGTGTATTACAATTTTTTATAAGGTTTTTGAAAAACAAAGTAGGCTATTAAACGTTTAGCTTTTGGCATAATAGCTAAACTTGGCTTAAACATTATGACTGCTTGCGGTATATGTGAATATGATAACTAGGCCTACCTGTACAGATATGCTACCTTACAGTCAAGTTTTGATACTGCCGAGCGATTCTGTCGCAACAAAAATGCAAGCTTAGCGAGGAATTTAAATGAAGGGATTTACAGACATCTTACAAAATGCTATAAATCTATGACTTCTTACTGGATTGGGTTGGTTGGTAATCAGCTATGCTCACAAACTTCCTACGTTCGTCGATATCATTGGGTTGGCAATGACGCATGTACAAGTGCCGAGCCTTTAAATGTGACAGATCTACCTAACAGAAAATGTCAAGCGGTAGCTATCAGTTTGTATCCTGGTGATCGAGGCGATTTGCCCCGAGCAGCTGAGCTTGATTGTTCAGATGAACAAAAGTATATTTGCCAGTATGAAGCAAACAGTAAAGATATTACCTTCACAAATACAGTTACGTCTACGGATTATGCAATTTTAAGCTCAGTAGCTCCCACTGCAAGTGGTACCAACTCCGACGAAACGACTGCTATCTCAGATGCCTTAACGTCTTCAAACGCTGGAACAATTGTAGAAGCACTAGTTGCCATAGCATTACTGCTGTGTATATCCGCTTTCTTGCTGTGGTTTTACAAAAAACGTAGAGCACAAGTGATCAAAAATGAAAAAGGAGTTGCTCCATCTTTCGTTGGCTCCGAAGAAAGAAACAGCAAAATTCAACCGCAAAATAACCACGATTACTGCAAGTAAATATTTAGAACTTCTCAATGCTAATTTGCGGTTTTTGACGCAGTTTATCAGTGCCAAAAATATTAAGTTTAAAAGCAATTAGCAATTATTGACTGTTTTAAATTAATGTCATGAAAAGGCTTAACAGCAATTTATCGAATAAATTGTAACCGTTAATGCAAACAAATTCCGATGAAAAGGATAGGCTATATTGTTCATCATCCTGCAGGAGCCCCATCATGCGGATGAAATCATTGATAACTTTGCCAACAAATTGTAGTAACAGTATATCAGTACGCTTGTTGTTGTTGCATGTCGCTGAGCACAATAACACATCGCAATTTGTTTATTAATTTTCTAACATTCGTATATTACTTTAAACGTCGTAAATTTGTCACATTCCTCCATTTTATCAAAAAAAAAAAGAACTAGTGGGCTTATTACATTGGGCCTTAGCTATTTGCAAAAGTTTAAGACCACGCATTTAAGTAGTGTTTATGATTTTAGCAGAAAAAAAGCGTAACAAAGAAAGCACAAATCAAACCACGCTTGTAACTTTTCGCTTTTTTTTATAATATAAAGTAACAGAAGCTTAAAATCGATCATGATTTTGGGCTGATTTTAAGCATTATATTTGTTTCAAAAACTTCGTTTTTGGGACTACAAATTTATCACAAATTTTGTCTATTTTACAAAGCTATCAATATAAAATCATAGCAACGCACAGTAACAGAGGTACAAATCACAATATTCGCAAGTAAACTCCTTATTTTTACGTTAATAGTCTGCATCAACACTAGAACGGCCGGTGCGGTCATTTTGACGGTTTTCCAATTTCAAGGTGGGATATTTTTTTGTACAAAACTCGCATTGGTGTAAACTTTCTTGACTTTTCCTTGGCAGCAGGCAGGAACTCTAATTCTGAGTATCAAGCCGAAAATTGCTTCTACAAAATATTTTAGAAGATGATTGATCTTCAACGATCATTAGCGGTCATTTTGACCGATATAGAAAAAAACATTGTTCTGAACTTACTGCGATACTTTACAAGACCATATCCATTCTACTTTCAGACGAATATATTTAACCGGCCGGTTACCTCAGTTGCAACGACATTGCTATCGCTGCGGGAGGTCTGGGGTTCGTTTCTTGGGCCGGTTGAATCGGATACAGTGTCGCCAGTGACTTGCCGCTAATAAGATATATTTTTGGAGTTCGAAGCTGTGTTGCCCAGTCGCTCAGCCGCGGAGCCCCAGCCCTCGTTACACGCTTTGGCATATAAAACCAAGAGTATAATCAGATTTGATTTTTTTGATAAAAGAGTTTTATTTGTGACATCGTATTGTTACCTGGAAGATAGGTTCAACTCAAAAAACAGTTGTAATAATTTTTTCAGTTTCCACTGCAAATACTGTATGTAGGACTTTTGGTTATGAAGGAATTTGTGAAATATTACAATGCAATATTTCCGTGACGAATACGGACTTTCATGGGCCTTCAGCACCGTGGGCTGTCGGCGCCGAAAGCTGAATTCCCACTAAGCCCTACTTACTTGAGCTGAACCATTAGTATTTAGCCAATTGTATGGACAGGTATATCCTACCCAAAGAGCACCCTGCGCACTTTAGGTAGAAAAAGCAGCGTGGAGCGTACAAGCAAAATTCTTCAGCAGCGACTTGGCCTAGAGCGGTACTGCGGGCGGATGACGGATCTTGCGTGATGGGTTCGATTCGTGGCTAGGGCTGATCACGTTTGACATGTGTACACCGGATGCTGCTCACGTGAGAGCAAGCTCCCTTTGCAGTTCCCTTCAAAAAAAAGTAGAGAAAAAATGCGTAAACAAGTGCATCATAATTTTTTTGTAATGAAAGCATCGTGAACCCGCTCAATTAATGCTAACCCGTTGGAGTTTCCAATTTAAAGTATTGATTATTGACTCACAAATAAAAGCCGAGACGCTAAAACAGTGTCAAGTAGCAGTGAGCTGCACCAATAACCAAACTGGCAAACTTTGTTTCAAGTGCAACAAAACTGTATGTGACAAAACACCGTCACACAGTTTTATATCATGCGACATGGCTTTGCGGTACCTCGCGCAGGTGACAAATTCTACGCGACGGGTTCGATTTACAGATGAAGAACATCGCGCATTGCCTTTGACATATTTCCACCGGTTGGTTGCGGACTGGAAGAGCATAAGCTCTCTTCGCAGTCACCCTAAACCACTGTTGAATTTTCAGTTCACAATATTTTAAAAATAACCGCATTTCGTATTATATTTTGAATGGGTTTTACGTGCAGCAATTTATATTTTGGAACAATTTTCAAATTTATGTCCAGTTTTTGTCTTTTTTTTTCCAATACAACTGCTTTTTGAGGATTGAGTTAAGTGAACTGAGTATTTTTTCGACACTTTAATTGCAACCACACCTAGCATAAACTAGTAAAAATGCAAATCGAAGTTAGCGGTCAAAATGACCACTGTTGGTCGTTGAGGGCTTGCCGCTTCTCCGGCCGTTCTAGTGTTAAAACATTGGCATCACCAAATAAAAAAAAGAGTATATCTTTATCACACTCGTGACATTACGCTGAAGCGTGCAAAGAATGTTGGGGCCCTACGCTGCTCAGTGGCAGAACAGCGCATCTCCGAAGAAACGTCGCAGCGGTGGCAAGCCGCTGGCGACACTATATACGATATGACAGATCCCCTGCACCGATAGCGATGTCTAACAACTGAGCTAACCGGCAAACTACTTCTATAAATTTTAGAAAACCATCTTATAAAAGGTATTGCGTAGTAACATCTTCACAAATGTTCTAAGCTAGATGAAACAGATTATTCAGCAGATCTGTGTCAATTGACACACTCGCATAAATGCAAGTCTAGCATCATTATTCATTGCACTTACAAACTCATTTTTTCAAACAACTAATTCTAAAAAAATTTCAGACCGGAACAGCTCAACTAAACTTTTTCAACAATTCATGGCTGACTTATCTTCTCATATAGCCAAAAATTTACTAAGTAGTAGTACAATACACAACAAAACACTGATTATATAAACTCTTTCAGCGATCCACTAGCCAACTGTTGCCGAAAGTTATGTACAAAACCCGACTTTTTTGTCTGCTAAAACAGGGGTAAGCAAAAGTGCAACCCGCGACACCACTTTGTATGCGGCTCGCGGGCACTCACAGAAATAAAGTTCTACCGCGAATCAAGACTTTTTTTGAATGTAATTAAAAAATAGGACATCTGCGGACGTGTAAACCTTTTTTCTTTCCTTTTTTGCTCTTCCAATCAGTGCAGCCCTCGGTTTCACAATTTTCAAAAGCCGCCCTTCGAGTGAAAAGTATTGCCCACCTCTGTGCTGAAAGTCCAGTTAAAAAAATTTGTTTTTATATTTTGTTTGCATAATGAAATTGATTTGAGTCTAACCCTCCAAGATATTACGCTAATTTAAACGCAGTCAAAAGAATCTGATTACGAGTGGGATTCTTATTTTGTTTACGTTCTTGTTGACAAACGCAAAGTTATTTTGTTTACGTTATATCGTTGACGAACACAATTACAAGTGGGATTCTTATTCTGTTTACGTTCTCGTTGACAAACGTAAAGTTAACAGAAAAATTTGAAAATACAGACCGGCCCCTAGCTCAGTTGCACATCACTAGCGGTGCGGGAGGTCCGGAATTCTATTCCCGGGTCTGCCAAATTGGATACAGTTTTGCCGACGACTCGCCGCCGCTGCGTCGTTTCTTTGAAGCTAAACCGCGGAGATAAGCCCGCAATTGTTGCACGCTTCGGCGTAATTTCTGATAAAGTTTTGATTTCTTTTTTTGAACTTAAAAATACTAAAAATTCGTAGAGTTCGAGGTCATTTCATGCAAAACATCTTCGTCGTTTTCTCATCTCGGAAATTAGAAAGAAACTTAATCAAAGCACCAAGTCACAAACTGACGATGCAATAAGAGAAGCAGAAGAAAATTATACGCTTATAATACTGTATAACAACCATAAATGCAGATATTTTGCCTTTTTCAGTGTTTCCACTTTAAAAGAAACAAGATCGCAGCTCGTTGTGGAAACACGCAAGGAACAAGAAGCAAGTAACTACGTGGAGGCAAATTCTTATCCTAACCAAGACACTTTAAAACCCACAATTTATGAAAACTCGATGCTAAACCTTTCACGAAAAATTAAAACGATGACATCAAAAGTGTTTACGATAATATAGGCTTTCGCCAAGATGATTTTGGTCAACGCCGGTGAGTTACGTAAAATATTTAAGTAGCAGCAGTAACTCGCAACAAATGGAATGATTTGAAGTCACGAGAAAGCGACTGTGGCGCTATACTGGTTTCGGAGTTGCCTTTGTCTCAGAGTTTTCACGTTGAAATTTGCTTTTGACTTTTTTACTTTGCTGCTTGTAAGTTTCCACCAAACAGGAATAATTATTGCAAAACATCTTATCCTAGGACACAACAGCGGGGCTAGGGTGGGGTGTTGAAGCATCAACCTTGCGATTATAGCCCTCGTGAAAACAACGCTACGAACCACTACGCCACGCTACCGACGAATGTTTACGTGGCGAAATTGCCTGCCTACTACGAAGACGTTGTTTTTTCTGGCCGACTACCCACGGAAGGTTCTAATATCCAAATGACAGAAAACTCAAGATACGCTAATACGCAGATCTTTTTAATAAACTAATCAAAAAATGCGTAAAATATACGTTGCTTGTGTCATTTTAGAGATGCTGGGATTGATAAGAACGCGCCAAAACTCGGCCCAAACGAAGAGGATGGTTACGAGGTAGTCTATTCAGGAGCACCAACTATATCCACACTTCAAGAAAGTGAACACAACATTTACGCAAAACTTTAAACTGACTTGGTCGCACATTGCCCGCTTATTTTTAAACGATTTGGTCGCTAACTACGTTTTTTGACTAGTGCATCACAACTTTTTGTTTGTATATCGTGTTGTCGCGAGATGAGCTTCTATTGTATTTGCTCTAACTGAAATTAAATAATTGCGTACATGAGGTAAACCTAATGATCATGTTAAGAGATATTACTTCGACAGTATCTACTGTATTAGTGTTGTTACATAATCTTGTTACAAGTAGTGCGCTTTCGTTGCTTTGTCATGACAAGAGTGAAAAATGAAAAAAATTAATAATCCTGTTTCAGAAAGTCACTTTGGTTTAAAAAAACATAACTCCCCATCCATTTTTTGGGGTGAGAGTTTGTATGATGAAATGTTGAAAGTGCATGAGAAACTTACGGTAAGAGTATTGAGAGAGAGAACCTACACACAGAAAGGTTGAAAATTTTCGTCGAGCACGTAGGCCTGTCATTTTGCACTCACGTGGTTTTCATTTTCAAACTCGCTCGATCTTAAGAATTGCGGGGACAGTCTCAGCAGCTCAAATTCATTTCTTCAGTGTTTTGTTCTTGAGCAACAAGTGATAAATGCTTTGACTTGAATTCAAGGGAGAACAGGAAGAACTTCAAGAGTAATAGTTCTGTAAACCTTTTTTATGAGTAATCGCCATATTATATGCAGCACATCTAGCAATAAACAAGGAATAAATAAAATCATCATTGCCATTTAGAAAGACCAAGCTAAAAAGGTAAAACCCATGCAAATGCACGGTAAATATTGACATAAATTTAAGGTAGGAGGAAGCATCATTGCTCTAGGAGATTAATGTACGCATCATGACTAATGAAACTGACACTTCTTAGTACGGTACGCAGAAATCTAAGCTTATTTGTTTGTTAAAAACAAATGCTCATAAATCTTGTAAGGACACTGCGAATATAACCGATTAACGTCTTTTAAGTCAAGTCGCCATTCAACAGTGATGTACGCTTGGAGCGAAAACAAAAACCGATCACTGGTTATTATGTCACTTCATTTTACTAGAAAATGGTCACGTGCGGCTGAATAATTAAGCGTAGTACATAATTATAAGCGGAACGTATGAGCGTTAAAAATTTCGTTTATCAGAAGCTTTGCCTAACGTCATAGTTTTATTCTACGTTTTCGAAATGTTATTTATTATGGAATCATTAACCGCCGTCTTGCGAAAATTACACAGCGTTACTTAGATCAATCGTTTCTTTGAGATTTGATTTGATAACTAATGAAGTCATCTTAAGTTGTTGTCCCATACTATTCGATAGGACAAGGCCATGGCTTTTTCTTATTTCCTAGTATTTTCCAAAGTGATGCCAACATAAAACCTTTAGCGTTAACAGAATAAAGTCTACAGCATGTTTATTGTAGCACCAGAAATAACCAGTGCCAGAGCAATAACAATAAGCAAGCCGTATAGTGCGTTGTAAAAAGCTTGTCTTAATCGTCTTTACAATAGTTTTTTATAGAGTTAAAGGTGAAATTCTTTTGACATTCAATTTTTCCCAAAACCTTTGATCATGATTATCATAACCTTGTGAAGTTAAAACAATGGGCAGTACTTAAGAATTACACGCAATCTATAAGCAGGCTGCTGAAATTCACTCTTGCGAATGCAAATAGGCTACTCTTATCGCTATTATATTAAAATACGTTTGCAGGCTAATTTACGAAATTAACAGAAGACAGTTGTATACAGTAGGCCTATACTGTAGGCAGCCAAAGAAAACAATAGTGATTGAGTAACAATATAAGGAAAAGTGTATTATAAACATCTTGTTATGAGCTTGTATGATTGTATCAACCTGCCTGTTAGCTCAGTTGCCAAAATCACGCGGTCCGTGCGAGAGGTCTGGGGTTCGGTTCCCAGATCGGTCAAATCGGCACAGTGTTGCCAGCGGTTGGCTACCGTCGCGACGCTTTTTTCTGAGCTATGTTGCCCAGCAGACGCTAAGCTGCAGAGAAGGGCTCTGCCACTCGTTACACGCTTCGGCGTAATTCCGCGAGAAGAATGAAGATTGGATTGGATTTTTCTTTTCGTATGAACCATTCCGATAAAGATATATTCTAGCGTATCAAGAATTACCAGTTAGCAAAAAAGCTATCTTTGTTATTGGAAGTTTAGGTTTAGTTTTTACAAACTTTTTCAGCGATTCAACATAATGAATCTTATTTGATTGGTTTTTCAATAGCTAAAGCATGATTAAAAACAAAAAGATTGCATTCCTATCAGAAAATATCCACAACTCGCGCTCGCATGCAGTAGTGAAAGTAATCAAATGTTTTATTACAAACAATACAGCCAAGATACAGCTAAAAATACTTAGGCGGACGTTTTGGCTCACATCTGGTGCCATCAAATAAAAATCAAATCTTCATTATACTCGCCGTATTACGCCGAAGCGTGTAACGAATTGCGGGGCCCATCTCCGCGGCTTAGCGCCTGGGCAACACAGCTCCGAAGAAACGTCGCAACGGTGGCGAGTCGTTGGCGACACTGTGCCGATTTGACCGGCCCGGGAATCGAACCCCAGACCTCCCGCACCGATAGCGTGCGCTGAGCAACTGAGGTGCCATTGTCAACGCTAAAAAGCTTACGTTATGCTGGGTTTTAGGCCATGATGTAAAACAGAAGGAAACTGAGACAGAACCTGGAGAAGTGCTAGTAGGTCACGTGTAAAATAGGTGGAGTGGAAAGGATGTATTTATCTGGGGAGTGGGTAAGGATTTGTGGGTTGTTAATAATCCTTACCCATTCCCCAGATAAATATAAACTCCTCATCCTCGAGTCCTTATTCATTCAACAACTCAAACCGTATCTTAACTCAGACTCCACATCCTTTTCACTACACCTATTTAACACGTGACCTATTAGCACTTCTCCAGGTTCTGTCTCAGTTTCCTTCTGTTATGCATCATGGCTGAAAACCCAGCACAACGTAAGCTTTTTAGCGTTGACAATGGCACCAGATGAAAGCCGAAACGTCCTCCCAAGTATTTTTAGCTGTATCTTGGCTGTGTTGTTTGTAATAAAATTGCTAACCAACTCCCAACTGTATCGTTTAATCAAATGTTCATATTAAAATATTCATTATCAAGTAGAATTTGTTGCTGCGGCAGCTTGGTAAACATACAGGAGTTTTTCCGTCTGGCATATTTATTTTTTCTCTTTTGAATCAGATGAGAGCAATGTAGCTGACGTAAAAAGACATCGAGCTCAACTAGCAATTGCCCATGTGAACTATCAGCTTAAAAACACTAAATAATATACCGTAGGGAAGCATTGCATAATTAATTATTTGTAGGGATGAACATTAATCAGACAGATGCACGAAATTTTGGCTTTGAAACGCCCGCGCCGACATTTTAGAGGGCCTCGGCACCAAAGTTTTGCAACCATAAGTATTGAGAATCAGCAAATAGAAAACCACATTCAAAATATAGTGCGTTAATTAGCAGCCTAGTATAATTAGCTGTGCTTCGTCTGTCTTGCAGTATTTTTGCGCAAACCCGCGTTCGAGAGTTGAAACAAGCAACTAAAAATAAAATTACTTTAAGTCAAGTTCAGCCCTATGAAGTAATCATTTTCTTAAATCATTACTCTTACATACTCTTTTTTGCCAGTATATATCCCGTTTCTAAAAAGTAAGCTTCAAGCATGTCTCAATGTGCGCAATGCGTTCATGATGGTTATCGATACGAGTTTTCAAAACTTAGAGGATACTTTTCTGCTGGTAAAACTTATTGTGAGGGCAAAAGAGGAACTTTGGCCAAATATTTAAACGAAGATGCTTATGTAGCTCTGAGAAAATGTTGCGCAAACGAGAAAGAGTACTGGATTGGGTTAATCGAAAACCCCGAATGCGCAAGCAGCTCTGTTGGAAGTTATACTTGGCTAGGCAATACAACATGTACAAACGCTTGTCCTTTGAATATTAGTCGATTTCTCAATGGTAAAGATAGTCAAGCTGTCACAATAAAACTAGATGCAAATCTGACAAAACCTCCTGATGCTGCTGAAAGATACAATTCTGAGATATTTGGCTTTTTGTGTCAATTTCCTTTCGTGTCGTCAACTACAGCTTTATTTCGTATCAGCACAAATTCAATTGCATCTGAAGTCACTGTGACCACTGTTTCAGGCACTGATATCTCATCAGGAAGTGGAGCAGGAAGTGGTAATCTCTCTTTCGGCACTTCTTCAACAAGGGCTACCTCAAGTGTTAACGAAAATTCAATCCAAATTATTTCATATGCTGCACTTACTGGAATTATAGCTGGCAGCATGGCAATATTGATATGCTTACTAATTGGTATAATTGTATACAACCGTAATAAAAAGCACAAATTCAAGCCAGCAAATTGTGCGAATATCGCTGCAATTCAAGCGGAGTCGTCACTGGATGATGAAGCGCCAGATCCTCCCAATTGTAACTGCAAGTGAGTTTTTACACGTTCAAGATTATACCATCAAATCAAATCTTCATTACACTCGCGGTATTATGCCGAAGCGTGTAACGAGGAAGGAGTCCTATCTCTGCGACATAGCGCCTGGGCAACACAGCTCCGAAGAACGTCGCAAATCGCAGCGGTGGCGAGTCTTTGATGACACTGCGTCCGATTTGAGCGACCCGAGAACCAATAGCAATGTGTTTGATAGCTGTTCAGGATTTGGCCAAATAAGTGGTAAAAATAAAAGCCAAGATGTGAGCCTTCATTAAAAATGCATTTTGTAAAAGCGCACTGATTAAAACTACAGTCCTAGTTATGAAAAAATGGGAAAAAAGATAATCTTTCGATTATATTTACTTTTTTCATCCTATAATACAGCATATGCTTTACGGTATAAATGTGCTTAACTTTTTTAGCACTTCGTTTTCAAAATCATCTTCACCTCATGATTCATCAAAAAACTTAGAGTACGATGACACGGAAGATCCAAGTGGTTATATAACAGCAAATACTCACACAAAAGGTGTATTCCAAGGCAGCATGCAAAATCGTGAAATGAAAGTGGAACCTTATGCAGTGGTTGGGCCCAATCTTATAGATTATGATTCTGGGGTCAATGGCTATTGCAATATATCACCCAGAGATCGCAGGTACTGAGCCTATCACAATAATAATATACTGTATAGCATTATCGTAAACACCTTTCCATCATCGTTTTATCTTTGCGGACAACTGTCAATACTTCGTCATGATCGAATTTCAAGAGACCACAATAGGCCTACCAACATTCTAAAACAATAAATAGGCCTACGTAGCCAAGCTTAGAAAACCGCATATGGCATTAAGTATCGTGCGAAAAGAAACTGTAAAAACAATTAATTAAAAGTAAAATAATATTATTTCTGAATAATCGGTATTCCTCTTATGAAATAAGAATTTGGCTTGAGTAAAGTGGGAAGGAAAACGCTTTCATACTATCTTTGTCATTCACACAGTTTGCTCTGTAAACTTTTAATGCAATGAAATATTTTCAGCGTGACCGCCCTCAACAAAATATCGCCCTTGCCGTTGTATAACCCGGAGCATCGAGATGGCTATGCAACCGTTGATTCACCTCATACTTACGTCGTATTCGAAAACTCAGGTGCTGAAGAACAGGAGGAAAGAGAAGATTTTCACGAATATGACGTCATTACAGCACAACAGTCGTCGAACGAAAATGATCATGCTGCTTAAGGCGTGTCAACTGATTGCAAAAGCTATGTCCTCATTGTTCAAGACAATGTATAAATTTTTGGCACAATATTATTTGCGTATCTACACTGTAAATGTAAAAATCCAAGTTGTGTAAGAGTTTTCTTATGTGGATGTACGAAGCCAACGTGCGTCGATCCATCAAGAAATCCACTTCAGTCCTATGTTTTGAATTAGAGTTCATCATGATGAACATGATAATTTCATCACTTAACATTCACACACCTGTAAAGCGCAATCCAAGAAACATTTGAAATTTTTAAAAATCAAGTATAGGCTTGCATTGTTACAGTGGATTTTGTGTGAGTATTTTTGTGATTAAAATTGTCTACCACTTCACCGGGGTCCTTCTTAAAGACCACGACTCAGGTTGCAGTTTTTCGCAAAATTGCAATTATCCACGATTAAATCGGATGATCTCTTTCAATTTGAGAATAAATTGATCATCAAATAAAAAAATGTTGTAGCATTTCAGTTTTTTGCTTAAATTTTATTTGTGGATTAACGAATCCGCGATTAAGTCTAATCGAAAATTTGTATTTTGTAGGATATTTTCCTCTTATCACGAAAAAGCGATCAATGCGCTATAACGAGCTCGCTTAGGAGTTGCCGGCCACCTCCTGTCAACCACATCAGGATAGGGGAATTCCACTAAGTGACTTTCCCAATGCACAAGTAAACTTGCTGGTGTGTTCTCCACACTTTCCGTTTAAAGCTGAGCGTAAAGTGGGAAGCTGTGAATACCAATTTTAAAGTCATTGGTTGGACCCGATTCGGAATCAAACCCGAGTCTACAGCTCTAGAGGCGGACGCTATCACCACTCGGCCATTTAAGTTACGAGTTCAGTTATATTTACTTGACAAAGCGTAGATTCGCCGTGCTTCTCGCTCTTATTCTCGTTGTTTAACTTTGCGCAAAACACACGATGATTAAATGATTATACAGTAAATTTCTTCGACAGCTTTTTTTGTTGTTCGAAAGTTAAAAACTGACATAGCAATCTGCGCAAGTGCTAACATTCGCGAGTTTGAGTCCGAGTCACAACAATTTTTACAACTTCAAGTGTGAGTACTACAGTAGTTCAGAATCACGGGACTATCTCCGAGTTCTTCAAGTGGACTCGAGTCCGGACTCCGATTCGGTTCTTCTTAATTCTGCATGTTTGTTTAATGACGAGTTAGCAATAACTTTATTTTCACGTATTTCTAAAGCAAAATATGGATTGCAGAGTTGAGGAATTTGAAATCAATCATTTTTTTATCGCTGTGAAAGAAAATAAAATCCAAAGTCAAATTTTCACCATACTCGCAGTATTACGCCAAAGCGCTTAACGAGTAACGGAGCCCACCACCATAGCATGCGCCTATAGGCTACTCAGACACGAAAAAACATTGCAACGGTGGCGAGCCGTTGGTGCCACAAGTCCAATTTGACCGACACGAGAATTAAACCCCAAATCTTCCGCAAGGATAGTGATGACCTTAACAACTGCGCTGATTGCTACGAAAAGATCAATCTGCATTCTTTCCCTGCAGAATAAAACGAGAGTGTGGGACTACTGTTTAAGGTGGCTACGGGGGAGCATTAATTTACTTTGGTGTCACCCCAGCGATTGGTTGACAGCGTTATCTTTTGAGCTAATAGGCAGAATGTTTAGCAAAATCACCAGAAATAAATGATTTTGCCAGTGCCTGTTAAATAACTTATATTTTATTTTAGATATCACAGCAATATTGTTTACTGAACCCTGAAACATCTGTAGTGACGTTGCTGTCGATGGCAATACTACCATTTTTCCTCCCAAAATGCAATAACTGTCTTTCATAATAATCACTTCTATTTCACCAGAAAACAATACCGTTTCTTTATCATGTGTTGTTAAAGCACTAGTTGACTTTGGTCGTAATTGTTAATGTTTTTTAACAATGCTGCAGGCTTATCTCATGACGATATATGCATCTGTTAAATACCACTGTTACGTGTGGCTACATTGACCATTGAAAACGATTACAAGCTGAAACAAATTGCAAGCACGTTTAAAACGAGTTTAAAGCTATTTCGTATAAGATTTGTATCGGGTAGCGAAAGTAGCCTAAGCCACCATTGAAATTGAAATATTTGAGTTATTAAAATGAAATATTCGACAATCGTTACACGCTTCGGCGTAGCATCCCGAGCATTAATGAAGATTTGATTTTAATCAAATAAGAAGCGTTTTCAGTCAGATTAATTGTCGCATTTGTCAAAGAAAGCAAAGTCGATTCTCTGCAGCACAATATGTTAAAGGTCTCGCATTTAGGCCTACATAGAATCATAGGAGTTTTGAGTAAATAAATGATAAAGATGGTTCGCATCATGGCAGACAATGCTGACTATTCCATTAATAATTAAGCTTTTTTAATGTGTTAGAAATATTTTTGTGTTACTCTTTTTTATTGCAAGATAATTTGATCAGTAAGTTTTTCCAAACTAATTACTTTATAATGTCTCAATGTTTCCAATGTGAGCATAATCGATGGCAATATGAGTTTTCAACTTCGACAGCAGACTTCAACCTTGCTCAACAAACTTGTGCAAATAAAGGCGGTGCATTGGCCAGATATTTAGATGAAGATGCTTATCTCGAAATCAGAAAATGCTGCCAGAACGGTCTGCACTACTGGATTGGGTTGTTTAAAAATTTTAAATGTTCAAGCAACCCTCTCGGTCCATACACATGGGATGGTAATACTGCATGCACGAGTGGTAGTCCTTTGAATATTATTCCATTGCAGGACGCTGCTCCAAGCAGTCAAGCTGTCACCATCTTATTAGACTCAGATAAGCTGGTACAACCTCCCTTTGCCACAGAAAGAGTCGATTTCGATAAACAACATTATATATGCCAGTATGCTTTGACTACATCTACCACAAATGTTTCTACATTAAATACTCCCACTTCTAGGGCGCTTACTTCTGTCGGTACAACCATCCCACAAAGTACTGCTGCAACTATTGTACGCACAGTTTTTTCCACTTGGCCTACTACAACTGGTAATCAAAATCCATACCAAAATATTTCTTATGCTGCTCTTATTGGGATTATAATTGGAACTGTACTAATATGCTTACTTGCTGGCACTTTAGCTCTGTACTGTTGTTGTAAAAAACGCAATTCCATGTCGGATAATAAGGAAATTTCTGAAAACCATGCCGCACTCAAGTCGATTAAAAGCAGCGATCAAGAAAAACTAGGACCGAATGCTCAGAATGATTACTGCAAGTAAATTTTTATATCTTTATTATTTTGGGGCTGAGGCAAATAACTCCTTTTTGACACAGCAGTAATGACAATTTCTTTTGCTGATACCGGTTAGCAAGACATAAATTCTTTTCTAATTACATGACTATTTCACTTGGAGGAAGGGTAGCGACAATCTTTTCTTATGTAAAAGGTATAAAAAGAATTTGATGGAACGTTGGTAAGACTAACTAAGAAACTATCAAATCGCACCCAAAATCTGGAGCAAAATCTCTTCTATTGCGTGTCGGTAAATAAAATGATCATTTACATTCTGCTTACAACAAGTTGTAGTTGAAAACCATACATAGCATGAAACAAAACAAACAAGTCAGCAAACATTCAAAAACTCAAAGTTTGCTGAAACGAAAAAAAAAAAAAGAATCAAAGAACAAAAAATGACGTCGTCTTTTTTTCACCAAAAATGAGTTCTGTATAAAGATTTATTCCGTGGAAACTAGTACTATGATTGTAGGTCTAAAGTATAACAAACATATCAAAAACATAACACTGCATACATTTTTTAGCTCCTCAGTTATAATGCAAGTACCAACTCAAGATTCATCAAAAGATCTTGGAAACGACAACAGTGAAGATCCCAATGATTATGTTACAGTCAACATTCATGAAAACAAGACATTCGAAGGCAGAGATCCCGGAATGTCTGATTGTGAAATTCAGCCTTATGCAGCTTTAGTGGCAGAACCGAGTCAGAGCGACGTGAATCATGATTACTGCAACATACCTTCTAGGGATTGCAGGTTAGTGCAATTCACCATGTTGCTTAGTTTGCCGCGTGTTGTGAATCGTCCGAGAACACGTAATCATCTGGAAGATTATATATGCGCATGCGCACTCAGTAACCATGTTTCAATGAGAATTGAACCAGTGACCTTGCATTTATGGTTATTGTACAAAATCGCTTAGCTTAAACCACTAGCAATCTGCCGATTATTGAACATCTTAATTTATTAAGCAAAAAAGAAACAATAGAAAGAGACATTTTAAGATCAATGTCAAAGTCAGGGAACTAGATCTTAGTTTAGTTCTAAGTGTTATTGCAGAATATACCGTAGGTGAGAGCTGAAGTATTAATTTGGTATTGATTTGATATACCGTACGTGAGAATTGAAGTGGTATATTTTTATGCGTTGCTAATGATCAATTTTAGAGCAATTAATTCAATCCGTTAATGTCAAAAAATATTTTAACGAATTAATTAGTTAATAAAAAAATTGCCTTTGTTACTAAAGAATTAACAAAATCGTCCCCACCTATAGCAACCACATTTGAAAACATCTTCAGTACCCTTGCTGATAAATCACGATTATTTTTTACAGCTGCTCAGACCAACAAGATGATTACGCAAATGTTAGTACTTCTGCGACTTACGTCGCACTCGACAACCCAAGTACCAAAATATTTTCGAAAGACAGTCCAGATGCCAAAAACGACATTGATTGTCAATACGAAGTGCTGGTGACACCTAAGGAAACCACAGAAAATGAACAAGCGACTTACGCAACGGCTTTCAACTGATTACAAAAATGTCTTTGATCAGTTATGCATCAGAATTACTCGAGCTTTGCTGACTTATTATCAAAACTAGAAACAAATCCAAGATGTACAGTAAAACATAGTTAAGATTTTAATCGTTGTACAGGTATATATCAGTGCATGATGTTCGAATTTCAACCACCTCAGAATTATAAAAGGCTTGTTTATATTGAAATCACACTTTTGTTTTACACAGAAAAGATGTGACAATGCATTTTTGCGACCTCTGAATGATCTCAAGACCTTCTTGCAGATTGCTATTAAACTCTGTAGGGAAGCGCTGATTTACAGGCAGATGATTTATTATTGTACTTGTGTGCGTAAGGGCTCCAATCAATCAAGCTTGTTTATTTCGTTGCTGCAAATAACAATCTCACATTTACAGAAAAACAAAAAAATAATCAGGAAACAGCAACAGGAAGGCTGCAAAGGGACCGTAAGCTCCACAAAAACCGTTGATTAAATAAGCTTTTTTAACAAACTGCTGGAGAGAACTTTTATAACTGCTGTTATTACTACGTTGAAATTATTATACGTTGTTGCTACAGCTGACTATTTACCATTTCGTTTCTGACTTTTAAATGTTGTTCTATGTCGTAAATACATTCAAGATATTTTGATTCGTGTAATATTGTAGTGTTTCATTTGTTTAAAATAATATTGCATTCAAGAACAATATACTAGCTGTTTGAGTTCTGAATAAAAACAATCGTTGATTAATCTCAAAAATTGTTAACTTTCAAAGAGGTTTAATCGTTCTTCGAAGATTTTTTTACAACCCACAACCGTGCACAATTTAAATATCCACATCATCTCAAGCATGTTGTTTAGTCACCTCTTTCCCAGAAGATAACTTCAGGACGTTCATTGTTCAATCATCAACTTTGCGCAACAGTACGAATAGGCTTAGTTATAGTCCAATGGATAAGTGCTGTTTTTAGCTAAAATTGCACACTTTGTGATAAAAGCATGATCGTTCCCATGTTGCTAGAATATAACAATACTAATAATTTTAGCTATACTACCAAGCTGGATTTGACCCGTGACGCCATTAGCGGCCATTTTTCAAAATGGCATCCGAACGCACTTTAAAGCTACGTATCTACGAATCTATTGGTCATAAAAGCATAAAACTGGTGTCTACTTGTAGGTTTTTGAGGTCAAAGATTCACATAAACACAGTTTGAAGACACTGGAATTAATATTTACATCATTTCAGAAAGTTGACTTTGGCGTAACGGCACCAGAATATTCAAACTGATGTTTATATTACACAGTGATGCAAACTTGCCGCTTTTTGGTAAATTTCGCCAATTTTGTGACCAAATTGGTCATTTTTCTAAATCGTCTAATTTCGCTGAGAAACGTTGGGGGCTATGGGCGGGAGTTAGGGGTGTCATCGAAGTCATTTTTAGGGAATAGACTTCAAGAATCAGTGGAAAAACATTGCTGCTAGCGAGCTTCCAACGCGCTTCCAACGTTAACAAGCAGACCGAAAATCGTATTTTTGATCATATTCCTTTTTCATATTATTGTAGAAAGATGCCGCCTTTGATTGATAAAATAAGAAGTTTACACATAACTCGTACACGACGAGTCTACCAAGTAACAGCATCCGCTATATAGGCCAAACATGCCCTACAGGAAGCATCCGAAGAGCACGCGAAGAGTGTGGAAACCAACTTATTGAGTCAAGAAGACCGGCCTAAGAAGCAGCGAGATGATCAACCAATGTTCAACTTCTGGTTTCAAGTTCTTCAGCTGCAGCTCACTGCACTTGTGTTTATGCGATCAATCCGAACTGGAGACTTCCATTTGTAAGTCGATTCGCTGTCAAAGTTGGTCCCATGGTTCTTTGCTTTCGATCGCTGCAACTACGCTCGATGGATAAATCCACATACGTGACACGATGACCCTATCCAAGCTGCATCCTATAGTGTACGAACAGTTTTTGAAGGAACATTTTGCAGTAAAGAAAACTATGCATGCATTTTCTAGAATGACAATTGATCAAGTCCATGAACAGAATAACGACGCAGTCAAAAACGATGGCGGAGCTGTGAGATTGACCGAGAACTCATCTGCACTGCAGAGATGAATGGTCAGTGGGCCAAAAATGGCACGGCTCATCAATGATTTCCAAACGTCAATAGATCAAACCCTTAGTCCGCAAGATAATTGACACCACGAGCAGAGACCTGCAAAAGAGAGAGCTTTCTTAAAGGATGTTGCATCGATGAAAGGCGCTTTGGATGACTATGGAAACTCATTTCTGGAATTTAGTGGGAATTTGCTGGTCTTAGATTTAAAGGATGTTTCCAACGAGTCTTCTCGGTATTTGGTAGCTCAACAGAAGAGCCTTAATTTTCCACAACATGACACGTTTGTGAGGGAACGACTTGTTGACCGGTCAAAGCCGTTAGATGATGTCATTAAGAGAAACAAACTCTGAGTCTTCGACACATCAAAACCTCGCAGAGAAACAAAGGCTTAGGAGCATGTCAGAGGCGCATCCAGGGGGAAGCCGATGTGCCCCCCTCAGCAGACAAATGCACAAAACTTTCGTGGTGTAAAGGACAATCTGTGGGCGTGATGATTCTTTTTTGCTCTTCAGTTGACTTTAGGCCTGAAAATTGGACATCTGTGGACGTGTTGATCTTTTTTTCGCTCTTCACTTGACTTTATGCGGAAAACGGACTGCTTCAAATTGCGCCCCCTCCCCCCCCTTTCAAATTCCTGGGCAAGCCCCCGCACGTGTCGGCATTGAAAAGTGACTTGAATCCCTTTTTACGTCTCCATATGTAGCTTGCCAAGTTTGTGATGGCAACCGGGATCAATTTTTCTTTCACAAAAATCAAGGTTGTCCTTCATCACTATTTGATGCAGGGAAAGTAAGAACAGGAACTAGAAGAATTTGCACAAGACAAAGAGTATGCCTATCGCAATGTTAAAGCTATTGTGTTGGATGGTTCAGCCATTGCGCACATGCTGAAGACAAGCTCTGCAAAGACATTTTCAGAGTATGCCCAAGATGTATTCATGCCATATATTGAGATGCAGTTGGCCGAAGCACAGAGGGTGGATATTGTTTGGGATACATACAAACCTGACTATTTAAAGCAACAAACTCAAAACCGGAGAGGAAAAGGCAGGCGTCGAAGAGTGAAACCACACACTGCAATTCCTAAGAATTGGGGAGTGTAAGATTTTTTTAATGTGAGAGAAGTTACAGTCATATCTCCACAAATAAACAAATTATCAATACGCTTAATGACGAAGTTGTTTGTAGACAGCCAGCATCAATCGAAGGAATAAGTCCTTGTTCACACAAAGAGGCTGACAGCCGCATAATGTTTCATGTTGCAGATGCAGCAAGGCAGTACAGCAGTGTTGTAATCCACGCAGTAGGGAGCGATGTCGTAGTGCTTGCGGTATATATCTTTGCCCAGTTGGCGTCGTCAGTATTAACACTGTGGGTAGCGTACGGAACAGGCAAATATTTTCGACTAATAGCAGTGCATAAAATATATACAGCAACAAGTCGTGAGAAGAGCCTGACGCTCCCATTCTTTCATGCTATGACAGGATGTGACACGGTGTTAGCTTTTAATGGCAGAGGAAAAAACTGCATGGGAAATCTGGAAATCTGGCATCTTTATCCTAAAGTGACAACGGCATTTTCAAAATTATTGGATCAACCAGACATAACCGAAGTTGAAAATGTAAAGCATACATTTAAAGAATTCGTCATTCTGATGTTCGACAAAACCAGCTCAAAGAATCACGTCAACGATGCCCGATTGAATCTCTTTACTCGGAAAGGCAGAGATGTCAATGGCATCCCGCCACCACAAGTAGCCCTGTTACAACATGAACGCAGAGCTGCGTATCAGGCTGGTGTTTGCTAGAGCCAGTCGCAACAGCCTGTAATGAATCTTTCATGTCCCGAAGGCTGGGGTTAGACAAATGTTAATGGAGGACCATCATGGGAAGTTGTGTGGAGCGCGCTTCCGGAAGCAAGCAAGGTTTGCCAAGAACTTTTGCACTGTGGATGCACTAAAGGCTGTCAGAAAAACTGCTGCAAAAGCTGCTCTCGCCTGCACGGCCCTGTGCAAGTGTGGAGGATCGTGTTGAACAATCAGATACACTGTACTGCGCCTTAGGAACTGCACTATACTGTGCTGTAGTAAACTTGGGTTATACTTAGACCTACCTATAATAGGTTAAAGTAAAGTTGTTTTAATTTATCTTTTTCTTTAGGTCTGCTATAATTAGACATTGATTTTTATATATTAACATCAATTCGAATATTCCGGTGCCGTTAGGCCAAAGTCAACTTTCTGAAATGATGTAAATATTAATCCCAGTGTCTTCAAACTGTGTTTATGTGAATCTTTGACCTTAAAAACTTACAAGAAGACACCAGTTTTATGCTTTTATGATCAATAAATCCGGAGATACGTATATAGCTTTAAAGTGCGTTCGGATGCCATTTTGAAAAATGGTTATGATGCCATTTTGAAAAAATGTGTTCATTATGCACGGCCCATTGGTGGCACAGAACTGCAATAAACACCTTCCGTTCTTGTTAATGTCAGGGTCACCATGTTGCCCAGTAACACCTTTCTAGGTTGCATTGTCGATGCCCACATCATCCACATGTGCATTGAAATTGCCCAAAAGGACAAGGGATTCTGATGAAGTTGGTTTTCCCAATGCAACCTCAACTTCCTCCAAAAAGGCTTCGTACTAAGATTCTATGTTAGGTGCGTACACCTGCAAGATACACAGAGATCGCTCCTGCAGCCTTAGCTTTAGAAGACAAACCCTTCCTCCCAGTGGTACCCAGTCAACGACTCATTCAGCTATGTTGGGGCTCACAAGTAAGCCAACACCAGCTTGAGCAGACATTGCTGCATCAACACCTGAGTAGAAAATTTTCCACACACCGTTCAACTCGACAGTTCCAGAACCCCGGCGCTTTGTTGATGAAATTCCTACAACACCAAGGCGATACTGTTGGGCTTCGCAAACAAGCTCCTGCTCTTTTCCTGTCAGTGACGAAACGTTCCAGTTCCCGATAGCTAGATCCCGGCAGTTTGGTCCAACTCGAGTACGTTTTCTGTGCGCTGCCCCCATTTGCCTCCCCAAACGCTTAGCGACTGCGTTGGTGGGTTTCCGGTGACGGTCAGCTTGTGGGGGAGACTGTAGCTTATTTTTCGAACGAGTCCCTCTGCCTAAAACTCGAACGCGGACCTTTTTATCCTGCGCGCCGTCCGATGCGGCATGAATATTGTTATTACAACTTTCCATTTAGCTACTGCATTGGATTGCTACTTGGTCTGTTTCTCTGCTTCGACCTTACCGCCATGGGTGACCCTGATGGAAGTGATTAAACACTACCTACGGCATTGCTCTAAGGATCATCGAAAACTCAAACCTACCCACCACGTTAAGGTGGCAATCCATAGGAGAGGACATTGAAATATTATTTTCGCAATCTAAGCGCTAGTAGTACCTTTTAGCGATCATGCATGGCATTACATTTTAACGATAAGTCGCCGAAACTCCCAAAATTACCAAGGCATGAAAGCTCATGGGAAGTACAATGTTATTATGTAGAAATATTGTTGTTCAGAAACGGAAAACTTGAGAATGCTATTTCTTAAGCCAGAACATGGTTCAAGTTAGTCCCAACATTTCCCAGATCTACCTAAAGTAACAAATTAATGATGTCGCCACGATTAGTCTAGAGACCTTGTTTAGTTTTGCACATCGTCAAAAATGTTGTTTATTCTCAATTTATCACATCTGTCTTGATACCATCCTATTCCAATGGTAAGAATGATGATGAAACTAAATATTTTTTCAAAAATTTTGCTGATTGACTTGGATAGGCTATTGTAATATACGAAAAAAAACAAATTCTATCTTCGCTATGCCGCGGTGCCACAAAGCGTAACAAATGACGGGGCTATTTCTACGTCTCTTTTTTTTTATTTTTTTTCAAGCCACTTAATTGCAACTTAGGATTTTTGTGGTAGTGAAGTACATGCATCATAGAGATGACCTAGTTGAGCATCGAACCCGCGAAGCCAGCTTTGGAGCCCAATGCACCAACCACTCGGCCAACTCCATGTGCCAAATTTTTTTTTTTCCAGAACCGACATTGATATAAACTTATAAACAACGCATATAAACTTTGATATAAACATTCAATATGCACTCATTATGAAGGGGGTAGTTTCTCCCATAACTGTTTTGAAAAGTGAAGATAGTGGAGCATGAGAAAACACTGCTCTCTCTACCGAAACATTCTTAAGCTGAAACGAATTTTGCGCGAGAGGAATCCCTGATCATGCGATTAACGTCAAAGACTGCGTCGATATTGTCTGAGCATTTTTCACCCAAACCACAGCGTCGATATCATCAGATATTCTCAGACACATAATCGAGGTGTTTGGGAAACGGAGCACTCAAGCTCCTGAGACAGTTGCGGTATGTAAAAACAATTTTGCCTCCCCCTCCCCGTTCCGCCCCTGGGCCTCTTCAAATCTTTTGTTGGTCTGGTCTTCCTTGGCAATATTTTTATTTTATTTTAGCACTTGCGGCAGTGTCAGTTAAGATTTTTATATTTATGTAATTTTTCAAGAAAGCTGCCGGTTATTGCGCAGCAGTTGCTAAAGATGTCGCTATCGATGCGGAAGGTTTGGAATTCCATTCCCAGGCCGGTCAAATCGCACACAGTGTAGCGAAGGGCTCGCCACCGCTGCGACGTTTCTTCGGAGCTGAGTTGCTTAGGCGCTAAGCAAGCGGCGGGGTCGGACCCCGCCACTCGCTACGCTTCGGTACTACAACGAGTGTGATGAAGATTTGATTTAACTGTTTTTTTAATTTTGTGTGCAGCCATAGTCACTGCACAAACATCGCATTTAAGGAAACTTCTGCTTATTAATTGCTTCGAAGCAGCATCAATGATAAAAATGCGGTGCAAACAAAACACATCAAAAAAGTTGGAGTACCGGAATTGTTGCATTGCATCGTATTGAAAGTTTCTCGAGATTAAATTAGAAAGTTAGACAAAGCAAAAAATATCTGATACCAATTTCGCAAGCTCCGTGCGAAGAAGTCTGTTCGTTTCAAAAAAGAAAGGATTTATTTTTTCTGCAATCGTCACGTGGGGTGGACTCCGACCCTCCCCCGTGCGAACGCCACTGGGGCCCATCTCCGCGACGTAGCGCCAGGGAAACACAGAAACGTCGCAGCTGTGGCGAGCCGTTGGCAACACTGTGCCGTATGTACAGGCCCTGGAATCGAACCCCAGACCTTCCGCACCGATTGCCTATGCACTTAACAACTGAGCTAATGACCGGTATCGGCCCAGAAATCGAACCCAAAACTCCCCGGGCCGACAGGGATGTCTTTAACCACTACGACAACTGGCTGGTTTGGTTAACTCAAAATTATGACATTGCAAGCGGAACATCTGCCTGCGTTGCAACCATTCTCTTCCAAGAATGCTTTCGGTGCTAAAACGTTGTCTTGTCCATAATGCCCGGCCACAGCTTTTGAGAATAATCGCTTTATGCCATCACAATAACACGACTCCAGCTTTAACAGTGTGCCCATTGACCTTGTCCAGGTTTACTTTCTGAGTCAGTCATTGGTTCAAGAGCAACGCACCAGAAAAGTTTGACTACCGGTATTATTGCATCACAATAAAAGTTTCTGGAGATTATAAGCTAATAAACAAGTTGGATAGCACAGAAGATCGTAATAGCAATTTTCGCAATTTCTGTTTGAAAAAAGGGAATTGTGCCAAACAGAGAGGTTTTCATGTCTTTTCCAGTCGTCAATGGAGAGGGGGGTTGACCCCTGAAACCCCCCGTGCGTACGCCACTGGTATTAGCCTATTAGTTTTAATAACAATCATTGGTGCCATTTTAGTATGTCAGGGTTTCCAAAATTTTTTTGTGCCACGGACCCATTTTTTTGCGGATCAAGTTTACCGCGGACCCACTTTTAAGTTGCGTTAATTTTACACCCAACTGCTATAAAAGCATAAAATGCAACGCGAAAATAAATTGTGCTTAATCGTAGTTTCATTTTTACCGACACATATGAATCACATGAATGGTACGGATGGGGCTGTATTGCACGATCGCTAATAAAGTCACAGTCGCGGAGATGGGTACCGCCACTCGCTTCTGCGTAATACCGTATGTATAATAAAGGTTTGATTTGATTTTACATTTACACAATTGCAATGCTTTTAGTTATTATTTAGCTCTACCAACGGGATGAAAAAGAAAGTAGACCGTTAAAGCTTTCATCTTGTATCTTATACACTTATATCGTAACAAGCTTGCATTATCGTAACAAGCTTGCATCAGGGTCTCTCTGATCTAGTACATCATCTCTGCTCGTGCGCTCAACTTGTCATTGCAGTTAAGCTATTACAGCATAACAATTCATAAACAATAAAGGCAAGAGTATCATAATCCATGACCAACTTAAATAATTACTCAACAATCAAGAGATAGTAGAAGAGAAAAACATTCTATAAGATTTTCAATCACTACAGTAAATAATTGGGTCTGTGTGCGTCCTGTAAGAATCATTTGAAAGTTCTAGTTTTTTTATTTTTTGCAACATTGTCACGGACCCCCTATGCGGTCGCCGCGGACCCTAGTTTGGGAAACTGGGTAGTATGTGATCTACCGAACGAACAAACCTAATCTGTTTCTTCTACCTTATCTCGATATGACAAGATAGTAAGTGTCACGTGATTGCTAGAGGAAAAAAGGTTCGGTAAATCACATGCTAAACTAGCACCCAATCATCTACAGTATTTCACTGAATTACACTCGGGCTTTCGCTTATTTATAAAGCTACAGTACGTTTGAACTTTTTTTTGCTCCACAGTTACACTGAAAAAAGTGATTTCAGCCGCTTCATTAGGTCGATAAAAAATAATTGAAAACCATTCAACTGAACCAGAAAAGAGAACTTGCAAAACCTCATAAAAGCTAGATCAGGGGTACTCAACAAGTCGATCGCGATCAACCGTTCGATCTTTGAAATTTGAATGTTTGGCTGTCGATCTCGGGCCGATTTGGCATGTGCTCACATCAGGTTGGCCACCAGCATTTCCAGTTCATGTAACGCGTCTGGGCTGTAACAACCTTTCTTACCGTACAACGAGACAGCGCTGCTTCTGGCTATTAACCTTCATCATCTGCCCTCAGGCAAGAAACATTTATATTTCAGGCCGAATGATCTTGCCAGGACCACTCATCCCTTCGGATAAATATTTCTTAAAGAATTTAACCTTTGTGGTACGCAATCCACTCGTGTGGCTACGTCACCATTCCAGTTAAACTCTTTACGTGGCCAGGGTGAAGATCAACAACTAAAAAGCAATGTCCTTCCTGGCCTACCGGACGGGAGGTCATGACGACTTCCTCTTGTGAAGGCTAAACGACTTCCTCTTGTGCGGCTGATGAAGGCTTATAGCCAGACACAGCGCTGCCTCGCTCTACGGTACGATTTACTGGAGTGCTTTTGCACTGTTGGTGATGGAGTGCTGTTATAGCCTCTGACCCAACAAGAGGAAGTCGTCATGACTTTCCGTCCGGTAGGCCAGGAAGGACATTGCTTGATAGTTGTTGATCTTCACTCTGGCCACGTAAAGAGTTTAACTGGAATGGTGACGTAGCCACACGAGTGGATATACGCACCACAAAGGTTAGGATCTTTAAGAAATATTTATCCGAAGGGATGGGTGCACCTGGCAAGATCATTTGTCCTAGAAGATAAATGTATCTTATCTGAGGGCGGCTGATGAAGGCTAATTGCCAGAAACAGCGCTGTCTCGCATACGGTACGATTTAATGGAGTGTTTTTGCACTGTAGGTGATGGAGTGCTGTTATAGCCTCTTACCCAACAAGAGGAAGTCGTCATGACTTCCCGTCCGGTAGGCCAGGAAGGACATTGCTTTTTAGTTGTTGACCTTTCTTTAGCTCTTCACGTAGATTTTGGTGGAATTCGGAGCGTCTGAAAGATCGAAGACCGTTTTTTTGCACTTCACCGTGATATCGTTTACGATTTTCACATTTTCCGTGATCAGTAGCTCTTTCAATTTCAGCTTCCGAGTTGGAAAAGGATGGGCACCCCTGAGTAAGATCATTATGTTTAGCATGAAAGCGAATGGTGACTTTACTTTGTTGTAGCTGTTGATCAGGCTGATTGCTTTGGCTTCATATTTTTATGAACATTTAAAATGGTTTGGCCTAAAGCGTTTGGCAGCTACAAAAAAACTTGTAGCTGGTTCAGAGAGATAAAGGAAAGGTTGGGACGACAGTCTGAAAGCTCAATTCCATACCATTTTTTTTTTTAAGACTTACTGAAAGTATTTCTGGGTTCTATAAGAACTGAATATCTGTCACTGAGTAAGAATGCTATGAATATTTTAATTCAAATTTTCAGCAACACATTTAAGCCAGAAAATATTTTTATCTGACGCAGTAATTAAAACACGTAACCGCTATCGCCTTTTAAACAAACGCATTTCGCTGTCTTACAGTAACGTCATTAAAGCCGAAACTCCTTGTATACCAATGTCAAATAAAAAGGAATAACCATGACTTTTGCTTTCTTTTCTGAAAATACAATCTACTGTACGTTACTCTTCTGTACTTTCTATTACAAAAATTAAATTTTTTTGATTGTGTTTTGTAGGCTAATTTGTACACATAGGCCCTTAATTACAGTTAGTGTTGTAAGTCAAAAAAAAAAAACAAGTTGTTTTGCAAAAAAAAGACATGTTTTTATCTAAAAAAACAAAAAAACTTGTTTTTTTGGCTTTCTGTTATACTTATATGTTTAACAGAAATATTTTAACGAAGTGCTACGTAATTTTGCTGCGTATTGCTATTGCGAACATCTGGGGTTGAGAGAATGTTCAAAAACACGTTTCTGGGGAGAATATTTCGGTCACACACTTTTTGATATTGTTAGTTAAAACGAATCACGTTTAGATTTTAATACTCCTTTTATTAACTATGCCAACAACATAGGTAAGCTCAGGAGCGGATCCAGAGAGTTTTGGTGAGGGGGGGGATGTAATTTTGAATTAGGTTAAATATTTACTAAATGCAAAGACGTTAAAACCTGGAAATGAGCGTCAATAAGCCCTTTGAAAATGTTTCATGTCAGGGGGGCGCATTCAAAAATTTTTTCAGGGAAAGGGGATCAGATTTCGTTACTTTTTCAAGCGTAGTTTTTCCCGGCATAGTTAATTTTAATCAACTTAACTAACAAAAATGACTTTAGGGGTCCGGGGGCATGGACTCCCGGAAAATTTTTGAAAATTCACATACTGTGATGGTCATTAAACGTATTTTTTAAACAATTTTTAAACAAATTTTGTTTATATTTTTGGCCTTTAATTTTGAGTGCTTCACCAAATTCGATGCATTTTGTTCGCACAGTTTCGATTATGCGAGCATAAAGCCACTCAGGCATATTGTTATGAAAAGGTTCAAAATAATGGAAAGATTTTATTCATCCAAAGCATTGTTGAAAATGGCTGGTAAGGGAGATGAATTCCCCACATCCCCCTCCTGGATCCGCCCCTGGGTACGCTTGGTACTATCGAAAAATAGGTGACCTTTCAATTAAAGAACCCATCATTTGCTGTCTTTAATATCAAATCGGGAAAAACGTTTTGCTTTTCAACAGATATTTTACCTAGAGCTACGACTTTACCAGTTATCGCAGTAAAAGAAAAACAACGTAGGTAATTTATTGTGTCAGCAGCGGTACACAAAAAGGATTTTTAATTTTTAACCACGAAATGTCAAAATGACAGCGAGCCACAGAAACCTAGAAGCGATTGATACGTTCAAGGATAAAACCCAAATTTTCTATATCAGCAATGCTGGTAAAAAAATAGTCGCTATATTTCTATTGTTAATGGTAACTTGACATCGCAAATAACATATCGGAATTAAAAACAGCCTTGTTTTGCCTCAATCTCGTGCTGATAATAAGCCACAACAGGCTAGACTACTCTCAATTAGCTATGAAATGGTTAACAACATAAAAAAACGAAACGACAAAAAAGCAATAAAATAACACGAAGCAAAATAAAACGGTTTTTTAACAATTTACAGTACCTTTTTTCAAAAGTTATTTTAATTGTCGGCCAAATAAACCATTATACTTTCAATGGTCCATCGTCCATGACTGCTGCATGCGAGCGCTGATATGCTGTAAACCGCTGTTAAAAGTAAACCTCAAACATCGAAAATTTTACTAGATTTTAAGTTGATTTCGTGAATAATAACTGGGTGATTTTTAAAGGAACAGTGATTCTTCTTTGGTTAAAAGCGTCATTATAGTACGTACGTTACAAGCATTAATGAAAAAAATCCAGGGTAGGCTTGAGCCTCCCTGGCCCCTAACTTCTCGCGCCTATGCACGCCGGTCACCAATAAGAGATTGTTCTTTAAAAATCAATTTTTCTCGGTAACAAGTACTGTGACAACGGTCTATTCAAAATTCGCTGCTTACTTTTACCTGGACTTCGGCAGTTTATTGTCAATGTCAATGCTCAACAATGTAGCGGGCTTATTGCATCCAAGCTTTACCGCAGAGGTTGCAAACCACAGCTGTTTGGAAAGGCTACAAATTCAAACAATTTGCTCGCACGCTTTGTTTGTAAGGAATTGAAAACGTATGAGGTTTTAGCATACGACAAGCAAAACGTTTAAGCTAATATTAGACAACAAATACACTCGTTTCAGTCTTAAACGTGTTTCAGTATAAGTTAGCTGCATCGAATTTCTTTTCTGCATGCAGCAATATCTGAATTGGTAATTTTGCTGAATTTGAAACCAACCGAATAATCACTAACCAACCATGTTTTCGAATGAGTTTTTCCTTGCTAAATGACAAGACTGTGTGGGACTGGTGTTGAATTTAAACATTAGCACTGCGCAATAGCAAGATTCGTAAAAAGTGCAGCATGGTTAGCGGTCGCTATACCGACGCCAAAATGCAATATTGGTGACACTCAAGCCATTGGTTGAAGTGGAGTCCTTTTCGCTACGTTGACAAGCGAAAATATGGTTAGAAAATCGGCAGAAATATTTCACCCAAAAAAGGTTGGATATGTGTTTCACGTGTTTTTGAAAGAATGAACCTTGGCACGTAGCCTATTTCTTTTAATAGCTGACTATTGCAAGCAATCTATCTACCGGAAATGCAGTTACTGTCTTACGTAATAGCCATTCTGTCTTTACATGTTAACAATACCGTTTCATTATCATGTGCTGGGAATTTATTCCTTCACTTTGATCGTAATTGTCTTAGTGATTAAGAAGGCTGTAAGCTTGTCTGGTGTGATGTGCATCCTTTAAGAACAACCGTTGCTCCTAGCTAGTGGTTATCCTGCTGCCTGCTGGTCATGCGAAAGTAAAAAAAATACAAGCTACAACAATTTGCAAGCATGTTTGATTAAAGTTTTAAATACATTTCGTACATTGCAAGCTGTGTAATGAGAAGCTAAGTAATCTAAGTCAACATTGAAAACGAAATATTTAGGTTACTAATCGGGAAATATTGAAAAGTATAGCCTACGAGATACTTTTGATTTCTAGAATTAATCGAATAAGAAGCGTAATTGGTTGTCAGATCATCTTCGCATTTTTCAAGGCAAAGTTGATAATCTACTGAACAGTATGTAAAAAATCTTACAAAGGGCCTTTACAGGTTGAAGCATGCGCCGATTTATGGAGGGGGGAAGCAGGAGCCCGGCTTCCTCCCCCTCGAAATTTCCACATTTTTTATAAAATTTTACTTGTTAGCAAATACCATAATCGGTATCAAAATCTGAACTAACATTCAGGAAGGTCGTTTGAGTAGCAGCGTTTTCTGTGATCAAAGTCCTATTTTATTAACGGCTATAGGCTGCTATTGTTATGCTACTGGTTAGGCCTACATCATAATCCATATGAAAGTCAGAAATAAATTCATGATGAAAAAGTTACTTGGACTGTCTCTTCGGCAAATCAGCGTTGGGCCTGCATAGGCTACTCCTCTTGCGGAAAAGCATAGTACAGATAAAGAGTTCGCTTATTTCAGTTGCGTGGTATTGACCGGTCGTTAGCTCAGTAGCTAAACGCACAGGCTATCGATGCGGGAGGTCTGGGGTTCGATTTCCGGACCTGTCAAATCGCTTCCGTTGCGACGTTTCTTCCGAGCTGTGCAGCCCAGGCGTTAAGTCGCGAAGATGGGCCCTGGCATTCGTTACAGTTATACCCTTCGGCGTATGAACGCGAGTATAATGAAGATGTGATTTTGAATATTTTAAGGTATTGAATTAGCCTACTAATAAGCCATCGTGCTTTGAAAATCTAGTAACTGTAGTTCAGCTCAGTAACCTACTTGTAATAGGCAACGATGCTATAAGCAGAGTGTTTAGAGCCTGCAAGCCTCATTTCTGCCAATTTGGGTCCTGCGTTATTTTCTTTAACTAGCATACGTTGACCGATGGAGGGCAGTACCCCCTTCTTCGGGCAAAAATTAGTCCAAAATATAAAAAAACACTAATGAAATTGAACTGTTGGCATGGACTACACTTGCTGTCAACAGCCAACACCCACCCCCTTGACGATTGCACAAAAAAATAAACCTCTCTTTTTTTAAACGAACCGACTTTCCTTCGTGCCGAGCTTGGCGCAATTGCTATTATGTTTTTTTATTCTGTCCAACTTTCTAATTTAATCTCGAGAAACTATCATTACGATGCAATGCTACAACACCGCTAGTCTAACTTTTCTGGTGTGTTTTGCTTGAACCGCATTTTTGTCATTGTTGCTGCTGCTGAGAAGCAGTTGGTAAGTAGAAGTTTCCTTAAACACGGTGTTTCTGCAGTAGCTATGGCTGCACACAATTTTTTTTTTTTTAAATCAAAACTTCTCTGTAGGCCTACTTGTTTCATTACACTCGCTGTAGCACCGAAGCGTGGTAGCGAGTGGTGGGGCCCGACCTCGCGGCTTAGCGCCCGGGCAACGCAGCTCCGAAGAAACGTCACAGCCGTGACGAGCCGTTGGCTACAGTGTGTCCGGTTTGACCGGCTTGGGAATTGAACCCTAAACCTTCCGCATCGATAGCGACATCTTTAACAACTGCGCCGTAACGGCCCAGTTTGTTGAAAAATTATTATTAAAACATAAAAAACTAAATTGACACTGCCGTAAGTGCTCAAAATAAAAATATCGCCAAGGAAGACCAAACCAACAAAAGATTTGAAGAGGCCCAGAAGCGATACAGGGAGGAGGCAAAATTGCTTTTACGTACCGTAAGTGTCTCAGGGGCTGGAGTGCTCCGTTTTTCAGACATCCAGATTATGTGTTTGAGAATATCTGATGATATCGACGCTGTGATTTGGGTGAAAAATGCTCAGACAATATCGACGCAGTTTTTGACGTTAATCGCATGATCAGAGATTCCTCTCGCGCAAAATTCATTTCAGCTTAAGAATGTTTCGGTAGAGAGGGCAGTGTTTTCTCATGCTCCACTATCTTCACTTTTCAAAACAGTTATGGGAGAAACTACCCCCTTCATAATGAGTGCATATTGAATGTTTATATCAAAGTTTATATGCGTTGTTTATAAGTTTATATCAATGTCGGTTCTAGAAAAAAAAAAAAATTGGGGGGGGAAGCAATTAACTGTTTTACCCCCACCCCCCAGGGGCGGATTAACAGTACGTGGGGCCCTGGGCTAATTTAATAATGGGGCCCTCTTCCTCAAGTTCAGCGAAAGCTTATAAGTTACGATATAAAATGAAAAGAACAACAAACCGAAAAAACAGCCTCAAAAAACAAAACAGTCCCAATATTGATCAGTAACGTAAAAAGACCAAGTATGGACTTCTTGTGCTTTGTTCAGCGCGCTCAATTACTGTCTTTGAGTCCTACTGAGTAAGATCAAATATAATTTATTCTTTGTTAAAAACAATTAGTGCATTTCCATCATATCGATTTACCCAATCGGTTTAATGGGTTTATATTTTCCTTTGTTTAATTTTACAATCGTTTTTACGCGTGCGGTACTTATATAATGAACGAACCAAAAAAATTGAATAATTTTAAAATTGTTCTTAGTCACGTCGGCAGCGTGACCGAACGATCTGAAGCGCCGTTTTTATGGCGACCATAATGAATCGAAAGAATGCGGTTCAACTCTTACCCTCGACTTGTTGTTGTGTTCTTGGATAAGGTATTTCACGATATTTGTCACTGCTTGGTGGCTTGAACAAGCAGCAAATTCAACAAAAGACAAGAAGAGGAACCTCAGAAAAGTTAACTCCCAAGCGAGTGAGGATACCTGATCTGGCATGACGCAATACAACTCGCTTTCTCGTGAATGGAGGATGAAAATCGAAAATCAATTCAAAAAAAGTTTTATTTCTAATAATCTTAAAATAAACAAAGATTCGGTAAATCGATTCAATGGAAATGCAGTAAAGCCTAGATGGCTTTATCTTTTACTCAAAACCATCAAGAAATAAAGCGACTGATCAACTGATAACAGTCATTAATCATATTAATAACGTATAGGGAAAGCTGGGCACTTGCGTCGCTACCCGTTATGCTAGTAATTCGATAGCGTCAGTGCCGCTGTTTTTTCCTATCACTAGCGTTAAGCTAGCGCCGTCGCTGTTTTTCTCCTGTTTTGAAATATAGCTATATCTTATTTTTAAAAACCAAACTATACCATGCTACTGCTCTCTGCAATAGATTTTATTCTTTCAGATTAAAGCTGGAACTACCACTTATCCTAGAGCAGGGGTGGGCAAGCTTTTTACACGAAGGGCTAGATTTGGAAAAACTGTTGAAGCCGCGGGCCGCACGCTGATTGGAAAACAAGGTGAAGACTTTTTTTTAGAGATCACGGTCCACGTACGAATGTGATCTCCAAAATAAAAGGTTCATTTTGCTTTTTATTCCAATTTTGTACCTTTGAGGCTTATTTTGTTGAAAATTACTGCCATCCATGATCTCTGAAGGAAAAAAGGTCTTCCGCTCAATTCACGGTGGGAGTTTAAGTTTGTGTAAGTGCCGGCGGGCCAGAATAAAAAGACCGGCGGGTCGGATTTGGTGCGCGGGCCGTAGTTTGCCCATGTCTGTTTTAGAGTGTAAAGTTATGAAGCCTAGATGTTGTAGCTAGCCTACCGTTGTATGATGGTGCAATAATTTTTAACTCTAGATTCTTCAATGACATTAAACATTTTCTAATTGTATAACCTCAACTGTAGTCTGGCACTCTTGCTGGCAAGTGGCAATTAAGTGTCATCGTTTGTTCATTACTACCTGAATTAACATTTATCTTATTCTTTATTGTGATGTTTGAATTGGCAAAAAGCGGATAACGTTTCTTTGAAAAAATTGCTGTCCGCGACCTACAAAGCAATAAAGTTAGCTGATAACTACTGCGATTTTTACTTTGAGAAGATTTTTGCTTATAAATATTAATATTGAGTTAACTAACAACATAGCACATTTACCCCCAATACCCCAAACTCTCAGCGCCAAAATTTTAAAAACTTTGTTGGTTTATGCAAGTGAAGACCTTTTTTAACAATCGAAAATATTTTTTGTCAAAAAAAACTTTTAGAAAAATGTAAATTTGTGGGGCCCCTAAATGTTGTGGGGCCCCGGGCTTCAGCCCGCTCCGCCCCCCTCTTAATCCGCCACTGCCCTCCCTGGCTACAACCTGCTTGTGACGTTGCAAAAGCTGGCCTACTTTGATCAGTTAATCTTTCTATGGCCCAAAAACGAGGTAAACTAAAATTTTTTCAGTAAATTTTCAACCACGGCTTGACAGCTTGAGTTCCTGCAAAACCTTTTCCCTCCAAAGCGCTCAAAATCAAGCAAAAGTGTAAATGAAACATCTTGTTTTCTTAGCCGTGGCATTACATAGCTTAATCATGGTTAACTGCAATTGCGTAATCGTTTAGATTAGAAGCATCACTATCCGAGGCACTTTAAAACTTCTGAATTTGTAGTATCTTTGCGTCATCACGATGTGACGTCACTGAAATCCCCTTCTTTGAAAAATCCTGCTGACGGCACTGCTAGATAGAGTGCGTTAACCATAAATTTTTTCCTTCAACCCCTGAAAAGGCCTTTACACATTAATTTTTCTTCCTCCCTCCCATCGACAAAAACTGCTTAATCCGCGCCTGGGTTGAAGTACTGTAGTTTCAGGCAAATAAAAGATAGCCATGGTTCATCTTTAGGTAAACAAATGTCATTTATTTTTTCAAATTATTGAACAGAAAATTCAACAGCAATTAAAGCAGACTGCGAAATGAGCTTGCGCTGGTTGAGTCAGCAGCCACCCCATATATATATCAAATGCGTTCGGTTTCAGCCTTGAATCGAACCTGTCACGTTGGATCTGTAACCTGCGCGCGGTAACGCTAGTCCATGTCGCTGACGGTGACAAATTGTTCAAAATTCAGATTTTTCACAGTGTTGTAACTATTACCATATTGCTTTGGCTTTAATGGTAAGCTATTAATAAGTGTGTTGGTCCAAACTAAAAATATATAATGTCTCAATGTGGACAATGCGAACATAATGGATATCGATACGAGTTTTCAACTTCAACAACAGACTTTAACTTTGCTAAACAACTTTGTGAAAACAATGGCGGTACATTGGCCAGATATTTAGATGAAGATGCTTATCTCGAAATCAGAAAATACTGCCAGAACGGTCTGCTGTACTGGATTGGATTGTCTGAAAATCGTCTTTGCTCAAGTAGCCCTGTTGAACCATACAAGTGGGTAAGCGATACTACTTGTACGAGTGGTAGTCCTTTAAATATTATCCAACTGCCGAACTCTGCTCAAAACAGTCAAGCTGTTGCTATTTTATTAAATTCCAACAACCTAGCGACACCACCTGAAGCTAAAGAATTGTACGACTATGAGACACACCGTTATATTTGCCAGTATTCTCCGATTACATTTAACCCAACTGCACCATATACTCCCACAACTAGTGTAATTACTTCTCTTGGTACAACCATCCAACAAAGTAGTGCCGCGACTACCACAACTTCTTCAACGTGGCCTACTACAACTGGTAGTGAAAATCCATTTCATAACATTTCTTATGCTGCTCTTATTGGGATTATAATAGGAATGGCTGTGCTGATATGCTTACTTGCTGGTGGTTTAGCTCTGTACTGTTATTGTAAAAAACGCAATTCCCTATCGGATGATAAGGAAAATACTGAGAACCATGTCACCATCAAGTTATCTGAAACCAAAACTCAAGAAAGTGAAAAACCGAATGCTCCTAGTAATCAATGCAAGTAAGCTTTTACTCGATTGCATCGCACTTACAGTATTTCACTCCAATAAAGCGTGATGCGGAGAAACACAAATACTGTATTTTAAAGATTGTACCGGTACAGAAGTAATGATGTTTTTTCTTTTCTGTTTTTTCTTGACACAAAATTTTCTCTTATAATTGTTTGAGTGCATTTCGCCTTGGGATAGGGTGGTGCTCATATAATTTTTTAATGGTAAAAGAGTTGGGTTGAAACTTCTTAACTAATGTCCAGTAAGTTTTTATAATACCATCTCTAGGAATTAAAGCAAAATCGGTTAAAATGTTTTTCGTCTATATGTAATGGAATGAAGGATGACGTTTCGAACTCAATTTGTTTAAGTTCAAGTACATCAAACAAGCAACAATATAAGCAAGTTAACCTACACGGATATTTAAAAAATTATTGTTTGCTGCTACGCAAAGCTTTTATGAAAAAGACATACAAATGCCGTTAATCATTTTTGAGGAATCATTTCTGGATAAAAATTCAATGCGTGGATCCTTTGGTTTTATGACTGTTAGTCTACATATAACATCTATAATAGTATGATATTTTTCAGCATTTATAATAGTATGATATTTTTATTTATTATACCATTTATAATAGTATGATATTTTTCAGCTCCTCAAGTTTAATACTAGCACCTATTCAAGCTCCATCAAAAGATATCGATAGCGACAGCAATAAACATCCCAATGATTACGTTACAGCCAACATTTATGAAAACGAGACATTCGAAAGCAGAGATCCCGGAATGTCACATAGTGAAATTCAGCCTTATGCAGCCCTAGTTGCAGGACCGAGTCGCAACAACATGAATCATGATTACTGCAACGTATCAGCTGAGAATTGCAGGTTAGTGTAATTCTCCACGTTACTTAATTTACTGTTAGCTAAGAATCAGTGGAGCACAAATAATCGTCAGAGACACATTACCCAGAGACTCACACGTAAAGCTTAGGTGAGAGTTGAACAATGACTTTGCATCTATGCTCGTCGCAAACACAATTATAGACTTAAACCTTTAGGTCACGCATTTAAACACCAAACATATTATCGTCAATTTACGCTAAATGTGATTTTCAAAGGATTTGTCATAGTACAAAATTTCATCTGGTTTTTGACGTAAACAGTTCATGGAAAAATTTTTCAACACAGTTTGAACCCTCGCGATTTAGCTTTATAACGGTTGTTTTGTATAAAACATCTCATGATTGTTTCCTACAATGCAGTGAGAAGCGGCGCTGATCTACGTCATTGCCTCTAGCGGTTTCGTAGCCTACGTCACTTAACATACAAAAAACTGAATGGAATTTGGGGTAAATACACCATGAACTTCATCAAGCAAGCAAAAACATTTTAGTGTAAAACTTAAAATTAGCGTCAACTTGCGTCAAATTTCATTCACAGCGTTGATGCACAATATAAGTAACCGATTTTTTGTCGCCTATTCTCATAAGCTTAATATTAACATGTTTAATCATTGAGAGTATCCTTGATAATAGTTCACTATTATCTTTTTACAGCCCAGACCAACAAGATGATTATGCAAACGTCAGTTCATCCGCAACTTACGTCACACTCGGCAATCCAAATGCCGAAATGTTGCCGAAAGACAGTCGAGATAACAAAGAAGACGCTGCTGGTCGATACGAAATGCTGGTGACATTAACGGGTGCAGCCGAAAATGAACAAGCAATTTACGTAAAGCCTTTCAACTGATCACAAAATGTTGTTTAACTTTCTATCAGAATTGCATGAGCTTCGGTGACTTATTTTATCTCAACCAGAAACAAATCAAAAATGTAAAGTATTGTTCAAGCTTTAATCAATGCATACATCATTCAACCACCGCGAACCTTTTTAATTTGAAAAGGCTTGGCTTATTGTCCTTTCAATATAATATTTGAAACTATTCTGCATAAAAGACTTGCAAATTTCTGGGAAAAAAACATTTGTTCACAAATCTTCAATTTGGCTTTTGAAAAAAATTTTCTATTAACCTTGCTATAACCTACTTTTATGAAACCATACTGCAGCAAATGGATTGCGATAACTCAGTTTGCAGAATTTTTCTTGATTTTGCAAAAGCTTTTGATTGTGTAAACCATCGAATTCTAATGGACAAACTGGAGCGCTACGGAGTCAGAGGCAATGTGCATAGTCTCTTGCAATCATATTTAGCGAATAGATTTCAATATATGGTCCTAAATGACCTTACCTTTTCCGACCAGCATCCGATTACCACAGGTGTTCCGCAAGGTAGCGTACTAGGGCCATTTTTATTTCTCGTTTATATCAACGACTCACCTGATGCTTGCAAAGCAAAAAGTATACTGTATGCAAATGACTCCGTATTGCTCTGTGAAAACAATGACATTCAAAAACTTAAGTTAAAAACTGAAACCGGATTCCGTGATATTGAAGTCTGGATCAAACTCAACAAAATTTCTATTATTTACAACAAAACAAATTTTATGTTATTTTCTCGAAGTAAATCCACAGCTGTGAATAACTTTGCCATTAACACCAGCGACAGACCTCTAACAAACAAAAATATCATCAAATACTTGGGAGTTTTACCATATTTGATAATAAACTGAATTGGGAGCAGCATATCCAGCACGTCCTGACAAAACATTGCTTTGCCAGAAGAGTATTGATGAAGTTAACACTCTATGTGCCAGTAGCAGCATTGCGTAATGTCTACTTCAGTATTATTTATTCTTATTTGCAGTATGGTGTAACGTCATGGGGTAATGCAGCATCTACATACACAACGAGAATCTAGATTCAACAAAATTACATTGTTAAAACATTAACAAAAACTCCCTTTTTTAGAAAAAAAAATTTATTGATTTACTCGTCTTTAAACTTGCTGAAATTAAACAATATTTTTAATCTTGAAGTCTTAAAATTTGTATTTAAATTTCGATCAAAAACTCTTTCTTCATGCTTTAACGAGTACTTTCGACAAGCTGCACAAATTCATGATCATTCAACTAGATTTAGTTCAGACGGAAATTGGGTCTCCATGCGTGGTAGCAAATTTCTAATGCAAAGATCAATTCATTGTTGGCTGCAACATCTGGAAAAATCTACCGACTGACATAAAAGGCAATTCGATAATAAGTTTTAACGATTTGTAAAAAAATTTAAGCAAGTTTTTCGCGATAAACTATGCTAAAATAGCTTTTGTGGTCTCCTTGCCACTGTGACTCTGGTTATACTTCGTTTGATAAATTCTTGTGCAATAATAATAAATACTTTAGTATATCTTGTACTTGTGACTGTTAGTGTGTTATAGTGTAGTTTAAGCTTTTGCCATATTTTGGTAATAAATTTTCGTTTTAATTTTTATCGCATCAAGTTTGTTTCGTGTGCTTAGCGCTTAGATCCTTACTATACATATTTTTTTCTTTTTTTGTATTCTATAGCTTAGTGTAGAATTGTGCAATTTACTCGTATATCATTATTAGGCATTAGTTATATTGTTAGTAGAGGTGAGAGGCTGCAGACTCGGCGACCGCGCCAGTTCCTCGGAACAGGACACATGGTCTTTTCGCTGCCTCTCACCAGAAAGACATTGTGTAATTTTCGTACGTACATTTATCATTATCTTTTATTTTGTATCACGCGTTACGCCTTTCTATACAAAAATAAACTCACTTTCACTCTTCTAGCTCATGGGTGGACTAGAAGTATATTATTTTTTCTAAATTCTGTGTTTGGTTTGCTTATAGATTACAAGCTGGTGTGTGCAATACTGATGAGTTATAAGTTAAAAAATCATCATAGTGCTACTTGTTAAACAAATTATCCGCAAGAATACGATGACTAAACACCATAGAGATCCCCGTTTGTGTCTGCTGGGATCTGTTCCAACTCAAGACGACATCCACATTGTTGCAAGCAAACTACCAATTAACAAGCAAGTATTACTAGCATTCATTGCTAAAAAAGAAGAATTCGACCAAACCAAAAACAAAAAGCCAATGTTCAAAGCTGCCATGTCGATCACAACTGAACAGATTTTGCTAATTTATGCCAGAGCAAGAATTCTGACAAAACAAACAAAAAAGGTTGCTCAAGATATAGTGCAACATTATAGGAGTATGCAAAATTTGATGAAAATTATAAAAAAAAAAGAGGATCAGGGAGAGCCGAAAAAAGGATTGAAGCATTCAAGAAACGTTTGCAAAAAACCACGGCTGCTAGACGAAAGATGTATGGAGCAGGTTATCCAACACAGAAGACAAGCATCTCTTTTATCAAGGCAGAATGATCGCACTGCATCAGTAGCTGAAAAAGGTATTAATACGCACAGATTGGAAATGAGAGAACAGAAAAAAATGGAAGATCAGGTCAGACTTGAACGAGCAGAAGAAATAAGAAAAAACGAAGAAGCAACAGTTGCAATGCTTGTCAATAGTTTTGACGATCAACTTTCATCACAATTATTTGCACCAAAAGATGCAGGTGATTGTGATGAAAAGGCTTTATGTTTTTGGTTTGGTCGAATTCTTCTTTGTTAGCAATGAATGCTAGTAATACTTGCTTGTTTGTCGGTAGTTTGCTTATAACAATGTGGATGTAGTCTTGAGTTGGAACAGATCCCAGCAGAAACAAACCAGAATCTCTATGGCGTTTAGTCATCGTATTCTTGCGGATGATTTGTTTACCAAGTAGCACTATGATGATTTTTTAACTCATAACTCATCAGTATTGCACACACCAGCTTGTAATCTATAAGCAAACCAAACACAAAATTAAAAAAACTAAGATACTTCTAGTCCACCCATGAGCTAGAATACTGGTACTGTATTGTCATGTAGCCTAAGGTTATCTTCTGGGAAAGAGGTGACTAAACAACATGCTTGAGATGATGTAGATAATTAAACTGCGCATGGTTGTGGGTTGATAAACATTTTTGAAAACGATTAATTGAACTGAAAATTGAACTAAAAATTTAACAGGAATTGAGGGAGATTGCAAAGTGAGCTTGCGTTCTTCGAGTCAGCAGCTACCCGGCATTAGGGTGTTGCAAACGCCCGAGAGTGGCCAAAACCAAAATCACTTTTGATATATGGTGACCAGTCCAGAAAAAACTTCAGATATTAAGTTTTAGAAAATTGAACATTGTTTAGGTGTTCCGCTTTTCATTTCCATTACGACAGGCCTATCGATACAGGGAATTTTTCTTTCTCCTTAACCACTTGCGCTAGAAAGTTGGTTGATGACTCAAATGACTCAGAAACATCAAGTTTCTAACTTACAGAGGAGCTATATGGCTATTGTGCTTAGTTTTTGAGTTATTGCGTTAATTATGTTTCAAAGTCAGGTTTTAAGGGAATGCAATGTTATTACTCTTTCTATTTAAGCTACCTCATAATGATACAGAGCGAAATCAGGTACCAACATTGCTTTGGATGTTCGTTGCTCAATCATCAACTTCGCGCAACAATACGAATAGGCTTATTAGAACTTACCCTAATCGTTTTTTGTGGACTCTCTACAATGAAATATTGTTTTCGCGGTCTAAATGCAAGTAGTAACTTTTAGCGATCATGCGTAGCATTACATTCGCTAAGGCACAGAAACTCCCAAAATAACTAAGGCATGAAACCTCATGGCCAGTAGTGTTATTATGTAGAAATATTGTTGTTCCTTGTTCGTCGGAACTAAAAAACTCAAAAATGCTATTTTTTATGCCAGAACATGATTCAAGTTGGCTCCAATATTTCCTAGATTCACCGAAATTAACAAATTACACCCTCAGACAAAAGTTTAAGACCACTTCCTAATTTTCACTGATTTTCTGATGTGAGCCACTTAATTTCATCTACACTGTTAAGAAGTTGCTTAGCTTTTTTTTGTAATAAAGTTCATTTACAACATCTTAAAAAGAAAATACACATGATAGAGCGAGTAACTTCCTCCCTCATTAGGCGCTTCTCTCTGCTGCTGAAAATCTTGGGACGTCCTGTTCTTTTCTCATCCGCAGAAGTCCCTTCTTTTTTAAATTTTTATGGCATAATGCACAGTAATTCTATTTTCTTAGCACGTTTTAACAATTTTACGCTCAGACAGCTTCATTTTTTTTTTTTTTTTTTATTGTTGCAAAAAGTAATAATAAAATGGGTATCAACACGAAAACAACACTATACTATTTTCAAAGTCTAATAATTATGGAGTTACAAAATAACGTCGTTAAGCACATACAGGTACAGTAGTAGCACGATTCAATAGATATTCCATTTTCGAAAATGTTTTTTCAAATCCCCATTACGTTTAGCAATCAAATATTCTGTTTTTTTTTTGCAAATTAATGGTACTTATAAATAACATGATATTTGGTTTGGTTTTTTCAATTTTACATCTATAAATCAAAAATCTTGCATTGAGTAAAAAACAATTAATCAAATCCGTCTTAGTACAATTTTCTAACTCTTGAAATCCAAAAATCTTGTTAAAATTGCAAAAATTCATGTCCCGTTTGAAATGACAGCATATCCAACTAAAAACTTCATGCCAAAACTGATCTACAACTGGACAAAAACAAAATAAATGCAAAATTGTTTCAATGCTTTGCGCACAAAATGAACAAAAAGGCGAATCCACAATGCCAAAACCATGCAATTGCACATTAGTTACAATAGCTCTTAGATTTAATTTTATTTGAAAGGATCGTAATTTAGTTTCAGTAGTACAGAAATAATTATTGTAATAAATTGTTCTCCAGTTGATTGCTCTACTATCTATAGACAAATCATTTAACCATCGAGTTTGCTGTTTTATCGGTCCTTCGTGATTACCAGTTAAGTGTAAATAAGCGTTTTTAGTGGAAACCCAACTATCTAGAGATTTTTGTTTCACAATATTTAAGAAATCAACATTTGTATTATCAATCAGAGTAGACGATGCTCTATTTTCCCAAGTTTCCGGTGTAGCCAAATACAATGTTACGTAATCCTTGTTTGTTTGAGAATCGGAATTAATTGAAAATTTACAAGCAAGATCCGAAAAGCGAATGTAATTGCCATTTCCATCAAGCAGCTGTGCATGAAAATAAATACCAGCATTAATAAATTTTGAAATGATTAAGGGAGACCGGCCGTTAGCTCAGTTGCAAAGCGCTCGCTCTCGGTGCGGGAGGTCTGGGGTTCGATTCCCGGACCGGTCAAATCGGCACAGTGTCGCCAACGACTCGCCACCGTTGCGACGTTTCTTCGGAGCTGTGTCGCCCAGGCGCTAAGCCGCGGAGATGGGCCCCGCAACTCGTTACACGCTTCGGCGTAATACGGCGAGTATAATGAAGATTTGATTTTTTTTTTGATTTTTTGATGATTAAGGGATTACGCTTATATTTTACGTTTTTATTCAGCCATAGAAATTTATTTTCTTCGGTATTGTAAGGAATTAGCGTTTTAGCTGCCTGAATACCCATCTTCAAAAAACGAAACGGAATGAGTTTTCGCAGTAAACGATGTTGCAAGGTCAAATTAGTACTTAATACGCATTGTAATATGCAATCACTAACACAAGACTTCTCAACGTCCTTCCACAAAGGCGCAGCTGAGTCATTCAAAAAAGCTTGCATGAACTTCCAATGCAACGCTTATATAAAAGCTGGTAAATGTAACATATTTGCACCACCTAATTCAACACTCGAAGTAAGGTTTACTCTGCTAATTCTTTCCCATTTGGATCCCCAAATAAAACTATAAACAATTTGGTTTAAAGGTTTTAAAAATGGTGGAAAAATATGTGATGGAATCATGGAGAGTTTGAACAGCAATTTCGGAAAAACGAGGCATTTCAAAATTGTTATTTTACCAAGTAAAGTGAGACCTCTTCATTTCCAAAGATTTAAGATGGTTTGCAATTTAGGACAGTATCCGTGAAAATTCAATCGAAAAAGCTCATATTTATTGCCTTTCGGCTTAGTAGGAATGGTCAAGCCAAGATATTGTATAGTATCATCAGGCCATTGCAAACCAAAGTGAGACAACGGCTTTTTTTGCCAACGTTTGCTAGCTCCTATATAAAAGGCTTTAGATTTATTCCAGTTAATGGTGCAGCCAGAGAACGTAGCGAATTTGGTAAAGATAGCAGAAATTATTTCAAATTGATTTACTGTTCCATCTAAATATATGATGGTGTCGTCCGCAAATAAGGAAATTTTAACATTAGAGCTTCCTAGCTGGAGGCCCACATATTGACTACTAGCTCTTAAAGCACTTGCTAAACATTCAATACAAAGAACGAAAAGAGTCAGCGAAAGAGGATCACCTTGTCTAACACCTTTATGTACCGCAAATGAATCGGACAAGAAATTGTTGTTTGTCAGTCTGCAAACTGGCTGGGCATACAACGTTTTTATCCAGTGTAAAATGGACGATCCAAACCCATATTTTTCAAGCACTTGGTAAATAAATTCCCATTTAAGGGAGTCAAACGCTTTAAATATATCAACCGCTAAAACTGCACCCAAAGTATCGTTCAAATCAGCGAAATCAATGACATCAAACAAAAGGCGAATATTATCGCCGATGTGTCTGCCTTTGATGAAGCCATTTTGACCGGGTTTAATCAAAGTATTTAAATGACTTTTCATTCGATTATTGATGGCAGAAGCGATTATCTTATAATCAACGTTAAGCAAAGGTGTAGGTCGATAATTTGATGGTAACAACAAGTCTTTTTGTGGCTTTGGGAGCATTATAATAATGCCTTCTTTTTGCGTGTTTGGCAGTTGCCCCTTCTCGTAAGAAAAGCGAACACATTCTAAAAAACAAGGTTTCAAGTCATCCCAAAACGTTCTATAAAATTCAGCAGTAAAGCCATCCGGCCCAGGTGATTTGTTGTTAGACATAGCGTTCAAGGCAGCTTGGCATTCCTGTTCTGATATAGGAACAGAAATATTTTCAGTTTGATCTTTTGACAAAACAGGCAAATCAATATTAGACAAATAATTGCGAAGTTGAATGCTATCAACATTGTTGTCAGTACTTGAATAAAAAGATTTGAAGTACTGTGTTAAAACTTCCAAAATAGCTTGCTGTTCTGTCACCAAAATTCCTTTTGTGTTTTTAATCTTATTTATTGATTTATTCCCCCTTCAAGATTTTTCTAAATTGAGAAAATATTTTGTATTTTTTTTTCCCAGATTCAACCCATTTTGCGCGGCTGCGAATTGCAGCCCCTTTTGCTTTTTCCTCAATCATGCTATCAAGTTCATACTGACAAGACTTGATGTCAGCAAGCAAGCTATTTAGGTCATTCGAGGTGCAGTTGTTCAGTGCATCGTGCAGCTGCTGTAAATGCACGCGCAGCAAATTTTGCCGATGCAAAAACATCTTTTTTCTTTTAGCACTAAATTCAATGTTGTATCCTCTAAGCACACACTTTAAAGTGTCTCATTGTAAGTGCGGATTGCATGTATTTGGAAGATGATTAGTTTGGATTTCACCGATAACGGTTTTGATTACCGAGGTAAAATTTTTTCCAGCAGTAATGAGTTATTGAACTTCCAATACCCGGTACCTTTAAGAACAGCTTTTAGAGATAATTTAATTTGCACCAGTTTATGATCAGAATGCACACTTGGTAAAATGGAAGCGGTTTGACTGTCGGTAAGCAACGAATTGGATATCAGGAAAAAGTCTAGTCTAGATGATACGAAAGGGTTGTTTTGAACTCTCGTAAAAAGCTTCTTGGTCGAGCGCAAGGTGCGAAAAATGTCAGTTAGGCCTAAAGTTTTCATATTTGTATTAACAACATTACTGGCCTTGCAATTAATGTGTTGTGATGAACCTCCCAATTTATCAAGATCATTATTTAAAACTAAATTAAAATCACCACCCAATATAATATCTGAGGTCGAAAAACTTTGGAGTTGATTAAATAGGTTTGAGTAAAAGGTAGGATTATCAACATTGGGTCCATATACATTAGCTAGGCAGAAGTTTCTGTCTTCAATATTGATATCAACTAGTAGCAAGCGACCTTGGTCATCAGTTTTTATATCGTTAACATGGTATTGCAATCCGCACTTAAAAGCAATTGCAACACCTTTGGAACGAGTAGTCCCATGATTCCATAAAATATTTCCACCCCATTCCTTCTCCCACAATGTTTTGCAAGCAGAATAAGCATGGGTTTCTTGCAAAAACACAATGTGAACTGGACTAGATTTTAAAAAATACCAAACTGACTTCCTTTTGATGGCATTACCCAAACCCGCAACATTATAGCTAGCAACAACCAAATCCATTATAAATTAACAATAAAAGAAGTAACAGTATATTAGACCCTATGGAATAGTAGCACAAACAGTATTCAGCGGGAAAAGACGCAAAGCTATTGTATATATTACAGTGTCGTTTCAGAGGCAATTAAGCTAGTACATTTTCGTTACACCCATATCTATGTCATATTCAAATTCACAGCCGCATTCACATAGATATGGAGTCGTACCGGTAAAAAGTTGCACAGATTTTCGAGAACAATCACAATGTACAGTTTTATAATGGCATTTGACGTTTTTGCAGCAAAAAGCCAAGCCTTGACCGGGCAATTGATTATAGGATTCGCAGTTGCATTCCATAAAGAGTTTGAAGCATTTTCCGCATTGGATAATATTTTCGTCGTCTATTTTATTAACAGGCACAAACGACTCACAGCAAGAAAGGTACAACATTTCTACAGTGCAGGCTGGGCATGGAAATTTTGTGGTATTCGGGCAAACACTTCGATACGAGTCGGCATTATCTTGAGATGCGCAGCATGGTTTGGCAATAAGGTTTTCGTTATGACAGTTCCAACAAATAAAATGCGACTCGGGGTTGACTAGTATATTTTCCGACTTACAACTTTGACAAATAATAGAGCTTCCACGCTCCCACCAATCTTTAGGGACATGAGTCTTGTCAGCAGGAACGTCCACCTCCATCTGTTCTTTGCTTAGCTGTTCTGGTTGCGACAAATCAAGTGGCTTGTTGCTGGTATTACAGCATAGAGAACCCGCCGCGCAGCTCAAGTCCACTGCAGCCTCGGTCCTAAATTTGTTAGCTTTGCGTATTTCGGTATTTTTCTTGCGTTTTTTGCTTGGGAAGGCATCGGTTTGCAGTTGGTCAGGACTGCTGTTTTGAATAATGTTTTCATCCCGCTGAAGTGACGGAAATTCTGCGCTCGCTTGTCACAATCTACTTGCTTATGCCCAATTTCGCCACAATATTTACAAGTAAACTTTTGACCTTCATAAGTCACATAGAGCTCGTTGCCGTCTATTTTAAAATAGCTGGGTATAGGATTTTTTTCTACAACATCTTTTTGCATAATAAGAATTCTTACGCCCGATGCTAGGCCATCGCGACACTTTCTTTGTAAAACTTTTATTACAGGTCCAAATGCATTTTGAAAAGCTGATTTGATACGCTCGTTTGGCATGGGAATGGGTACCCAACCTACTACAACGTTAACGTTATCCTGTTCGTATAATTTCACGAAAGCAACTGCATCCACTTTTTGAAGTTTGTCATATAGCTCTAGTACATCTTTTCTTGTTTTGCAAGTAACGTCGATTGTAACTGCTTTCATTTCTGCAACTCCTGTTAATTTCAGTATAGAGTACTGTAACTGTTTGAGGAAAGTAATTATTGCTTCTTGTCTTTTCATTATTTGTTTATGCCTAAAATTCAAGCAGTTGGGTCTTCTCGTTTTAGATTCAAAGCTGTGAGAAACAGAATTACCTTTCACAGTTTGGGCGTAGCTGAGACTTTGCATTTTCTTGCTGCTTAGAAGCCAACTCGAAGCTAGTTCTATCCAGATAGCTTCATCTTGCTGAGTGCAACAACCTGAGCTCTTTGTGTTACACTGAGAGATGCTTTTTTTAACCATATATTTTTTTCAATATTTTCCTACTTTTTTTCAACCAATTTAACATTGCCGGTTGGTATTACAGTAGATATAAGTAACTTAGGGTGCGAAATCCATTGCAGAGAATACACAGAAGCCTGACAAAGGTCCTTAATCAATATGATGACTCAGAAGGCAGTGTTTTATGACTAATGAAAATTAGAATATAAATTTTGTCTTTTTTGCTAAATGGTCTTAAACTTTTGTCTGCGGGTGTATTTATGTCGACTCAAACAGTGTAAGACCTTGTTTAGTTTTGCACAAAACCGATCAGATGGCCGAGTGGATAGAGCGTCTGTTTCTGAATTGGTAGACTTGGGGTTCGATCCCGAGTCGGGTCAAACTAACGACTTTAAAATTGGTATTCACAGCTTCCCTGCTTGACTTTCAGCATTTAAGGGACAGTGTGGAAAAAGCCGGCTAGTTTGCTTGTTGTGCCGTTGGGAAAGGCACTTAACGGGATTCCCCCATCTTAGTGTTGTAGACAAGATGGCCGGCAACTCCTAAGCGAGCACGTACAGCACTTCGTCGCTTTCTCGAGATAGGAGGATAAATATGCCAAAAATAAAATATAATGATAATAACATCGTCAAAATGCAGTATATTCCCAATTTATTACATCTGTCTTGATCCCTATCCTTTTCCAATGGTAAGAGTGATGATGAAACTGAATTTTTTTATATTTTATTGGTTGAGCTGCAGTAATATACAAAAAAAATCAAATCACATCTTCACTATCCTGTGGTATCACAAAGCGTAACAAGTGACGTAGCCCATCTCTGCGTCTTAGCGCTGGCGTAACACTGTCGTAGAAGAAACGCGGCAGTGGAAGTGATTCGTTGGCAACACTGCATTCGATTTAACCAGCCAAGAGCCAAACTCAAGAGCTGCAGCATCAACAGCAATATCATTAATCACTACGCCAGCAAGCCGGTCAGTAGTGCGTAATTGCACGTTAAAAAACAATTTTTCTCATCAGCAAGTACTGTGACAATGGTCTATTCAGAATTCGCTGCTTACTTTTTCCTGGACTTCGGCGGTGATTATTATCAATGCAAAACAACATAGTGCGCTTATTGCATCCAAACTTTACCGCAGAGGTTGCAAACCACAGCTGTCTGGAAAGGTTACAAATTTAAACAATTTGAACGCACGTTTTGTTCGCAAGAAATTGGAAACGTATGACGTTTTAGCTTACGACAAGCAAAACATTTAAACTAATATTAGACCAGTGCTCCGCAACCTTTTCTTACTCACGGCACACTAAAACCATGTCCAAATTTTCGCGGCACACCTCAGCAAAAAAGCGCAGAAAATTTACACATCAAATCACTGTAACCACACCAACGTTATCAGCAGTTCCATGGGATGCTTCGGTTGTCGTAACGAGCTCAATCGCTGTATGTTGGGCTCTTATATTTGAAATGGCAACTCCAAGTTCAAGATTAGGCAAAAAACTGAATATAAATTTAGTTCCTACTGCAAATATGGCCTACAGCCTATGATACCAACTGCTTTTACAACCTAGGTTGCTTGCGATTCCTACGACAAAGTAGAACAATTTTGTCGCAAGCGTCGCAGAACTCACTTCTTTTCACTTGCGATGACCGCAGCCACTTCAATCGCATTCAGTGTGCATAGATAGCGCGATTTGTCGCTGGAATCGCATTGCACGAGTCGCACGATTATTGCGTAAGAAAATCGCAGCAGTGGGCATTGGCAGTCGCAGGATTTGACGCAAACGTGATCGCAATGATCGTGGCGCATCGCAACGAGGTCAGTGTGCAGCCGCCTTAACGATGCTCAAGGTTGTTCGCACTTCAAAATTAAGCAAAGTTAGTTGTAATATCAGCTTCCAGCTGCGTGAGAAGAAAAATCAAACAAAAGCGGTTTCCTGAGGTTAGTCAAAGGTTAGCACAACGGGATCGACGCGTCGAGCAAAAGCTGGAATTTTTTATGTGTATACTTTCAAGACTAAGTGATATTCGTAATTGGCAATAAAACGCTCCTTATCATCAAGAATGGGGGAAAATCTAGATATATTCAAGAAAAAGGTTCGGTTGCTAACAACAATAATCTGTTGTACAAGGTGCGGGTCTCTTGGTAGTTATACAAATGTGGAGAAAAATGTGGAAATTAATTAAAGTGATGATAATCCTTACGCTACTAAGCGAAACTTGAAAAAGATCTTTTGAGATTGATCGGTGCAATTCTGAAATAAATCGGGAAACCATATACACTCTTTTCATCTTTTTTTCAGTTTAGTGGTTCAAAATATAATTATTCCGCGGCACACTAGGATCGCCTCGCGGCACACCGGTTGCGGAGCACTGTATTAGACAACAAATACACTCATTTCAGTCTTAAACGTGTTTCAGTATAAGTTAGCAGCATCGAAGTTCTTTTCTGAAGCGATGTTTGGATTGGTAATTTTGCTGAATTTGAAAGCAACCGTAATAATGACTAACCATGTTTTCAAATGAGTTTTTTCTTGCTGAGTGCGTGGGACTGGTGTTTAGAAATTAGCATTACGCAATAGCAAGATTCGTAAAAAGTGCAGCAGTGTTGGCAGTTGCTATATCGACGCTAAAGTGCAATATTGGGCCGAGCCATTGGTTGAAGCAAGAGTCTTCAACCACTCGTACCTTTTTGGAAAAAGTGGGACGACATTGCACCCTGAGTAATTTTTCCACTAAAATCAGATGTAGAGCTAAAGAAAAGTCTTCAGCAGTAGCGGATCCAGAAAAATTTGATGGGAGGGGGATGTAATTTTGAATTAGGTTGAATGTTGACTAAATACAAAAACTTTAAAACGTTTAGACGCGAATATGGGCGTAAATAAGCCTTTTGAAAATGTTTCATGCCACAGATGTACTAGAATTTTTTTCAAGGAGAGGCACCAAATTTCGTCACTTTTTCAAGCGTATTTTTTTCAGGTAGAGTTATTTTTATGAAACTTAAGTAAAAAAACGACTCTAGGGGAGTTCCGGGGGTATGCTCCCCTGGAAATTTTTGAAAATTTGCATACTGTATTGGCCATTTTTGTGCTTTTTGAACAATTTTTACGCAAAGTTTGTTGATATTTTTTGCCCCTGACTTTGATTGCTTTACCAAATATAATGTATTTTGTTCGCAGAGTTTCGATTATGCGTGCTTAAGGCGACTAAGGCATATTGTTATGAAGAGGTTCAAAATTATGAAAAAATTTGATTCATCGAAAGCGTTGTTGAAAATGGCTGGTGGGAAATATGCATCCCCCAAATCCCTTCTGGATCCGCCCCTAATCTTCACGTTTACAGTTTTTTACTAAAATCGGGTGAAAAGCATCCGCAGAGCGTTTTTTGGAAGTTCATTGCATATGTTGTTGGCAATCCTGAAATCATCCCCCCTAACAAGCAAAATTGCCCCCCAATTTCAACAGTTGTTACAATCGCTCCTCTGAAGACCGAAATTATCCCATGGGGGGCGATATCGCCCCCGTTGAAGAACCATGAATTAAAGTGAAGTCCTTTCAACCTCGTCAACGAGCGAAAATATGGTTAAAATAGGCCTATCAGCAGAAATATACGATTTCACCAAAAAAAGGTTGGGTATGCATTTTACCTGTTTTTGAAAAAATGAACTATGAAATATCTTTCTTTTAAGATGTAGCTGACGATTGCAGCCTATCTACCAAAGATGCAGTAACTGTCTTACGTAATAGCCATTCTGTTTTCGCATGTAAACAATATCGTTTCATTTTACATCTCAAGAGGCAGACGCTCTGACTTTGACCATTCGGCCCTCTGAGGTGTAAAATTCACAGCTTCCTTGCGTGACGCTCAGCATCCAACAAAGAGTGAGGAAAACAAGCCGGCAACTTTACTTGTTTTGCCGTTGGGAAAGGCACTTTGCGGTATTCTCCCATCTTGGTGTGGTAGACAGATGGTTGGCCAATCCTAAGCTAGCTCGTTATAGCGCTTTGATCGCTTTTTCGTGATAGGAGAATAAATATGCTACTAAATACTTATACTGAATTATCATGTGCTGGTAATTCATTCTTTCACTTTGGTCGTAAAAATTGTCTAAGCGATTCAAATGCTGTAAGCTTGTTTATTAGCACTGCGCAATAGCAATTCGTAAAAAGTGCAGCATCGTTGGACTGCTATATCGACGCCAAAATGCAATATTGGTGACACCCGACCCATTAGTTAAAGAACCCTTTCAGCTACGTTGATAAGCGAAAATATGGTTTGTTACGTCGTCAATTACTGTATGTTGAATTGTTTAATGTAAATTTATTTCACGTGCCGTGTGCAAACTAATTTATTTTAATTCTCAGTTGATTGGAATTTGCGTGTGAAATTTTACGTTCAAGTCACTGTGCTAAAGGTTTACCGTCATTTCTCGTGCAATGGGATAGCTACCTCACCGTAATTTCAGTCCACGAATTTAATTTACAGTTTGCAGCTTGCAGGTCGGAGTGTTCTAATCTTTAACGTTTGGTATGTTGTTAGATACAGTGTACTGTGTAGTTAAAACAGTTAGCGATGTCTTTGGCGTTTTTGACACGTTGTTAGATACAGCGTATAGTTCGAATAGTTAGCAATGTTCTCAACCATCTATATATTTTATTTAAAGGAGTTTATGTATTTAAATTGGGTAAATCTTGTGTAGATGATGTTTAGAGTTGGCCTGCAATAGTAGTTGGTAAGTTAATTGTGTACGTTTGTAAGCAGTTTATTAATTTCAGTCAGAGTTATAGTGTAGGCCTAAGCAAACATTTATTCATTGTGTTTAATAAGTCAGTTTGAGTTTCTTGAGATTTTGTAGCTCTGCGCTCACAGTTGTTTGTTTCTTATTTTTTAGAAACCGGTTTAAATTGTTCAGCACGGGAAGACGTGCACCTGCTCAATATATTGCAATCTATACCGAGTTTCGCTCTGTGTTCGTCTATAAGCGTTCAGGCCGCGCCGTTAGGACGTAACATGGTTAAAAAATCAGCAGAAATATATGATTTTATCAAAAAAGATTTGGATTTGCATTTTACCCGTTTGTTTTGAAAAAATGAACCCTGGAACATACTTTTTTTAAAATGTAGCTGACTATTGCAACCTATCTACCGGAAATGCAGTAACTGATTTACGTAATAGCCATTCTGTCTTCACATGTTAACAATATCGTTTCATTATCATGTGCTGATAACACTGGTCAACGCACAAATTTTTGCCGAAGATATTTCAACGATTTTAGGGTACATCAGGTGCGCTGATTCCGAAAATGGCCATTTTTTTGCTGATATGGCTCTAGTTTTCCAGATAATTGCATTTTAAATAAAAATTTTGCTTACATGGAAGAGTAGCATTGCTATCCGGTTATGCCTGTTTCAAGCAATGCTGTTGGCTTCCATCCTTTTTGGGTAATGCAGTGAGAAAAAGAATGCACTTACTGATAAAACTGGTGGCAAATAATGTCTAATCTTGACAAGAATTTTCTCCTATTTTTGAAGATTAAAAATTACAAAACGTCGATACACAACTACAACACCAGCCATATTGACGTTTTGTTGTTTCCCATTCTGTCTTTTAAGCTTTGCTTATCGCGTTGTTAAACAATGCAAAGCTCACACTTCGCCTTATCAAGGTTTAGTTATACATAATAACAAACTGAGCGCTAGTAGTAAATCCAGGAGGAGGGTAATGGGGGCGATAGCACCCTAAAACAACTGCTTTTCTCTAAATTTTCCGGAAAATTCGATAAATTTCAAACGATGGATTTTTTTTGGGCGTCGCCCTCTTGAAACGAGTTTCTGGATCCACCCTGCTGTGCAATACCAAGAAACTTGACAACTCTATGCAGGTAACTAGCATACCAGGTTTTTTGAAGTGAGGGAATTATTAAGGAGGAAAGGACATGCATGGTGGAGGAACTAGCATGCCAGGTCTTTTGAAGTGTGGGAATTATTAAGGAGGAAAGGACATGCATGGTGAAGGAGGCATGAAGGACAAAGATGGAAGACTTGTCGTTAACGAAAAGGATCGTAGGAAATTATGGAAGGAACACATGGAAAAGATCTTGAATGTGAAAAATGAATGGGATCAGATGGCAGAAGCAGATATGGTTGAAGGAGTAAATTATGAGGAGGTGGTGAAGGCTATAAATAAGATGAAGTTGGGAAAGGCAGCTGGACCTTCAAAGGTAAATAAGGATAAGATAATGGCGAGTGGAAAGTTCGGTGTGGGAGTAATAAAGAGGCTTTGTACGAGAATACTGGATAATGAAGATATGCCACAGGAATGGAAAACGAGTGTTGTTGTTCCGATCTTTAAAGGAAGAAGAGATTTGATGGGTTGTGAAGCATATACAGAAGTAAAGCTGTTGAAGCATGCAATGAATATAGTGGAGCGAGTGCTGGAGAATAGAATAAGAGGATTAGTAGCGATAGATGATATGCAACTTGGCTTTATGCCTGGGAAAGGCACAGCTCATACGTTGTCTATTTTGAGAAAGATACAAAAGGAATTCCGTGTAAGAGAGAAAAAACTGTGCATGTGTTTTGTAGACTTGGAAAAACCATTTGACAGAATCCCAAGAAAAATGGCGGAATGGGCACTAAAAAAGAAAGATTGCCAGAAGTGTAGGTGCAAGCAGTGATGAGTTTATATGAAGGGTCTAGGACGAATGTCAAAGTTGGTTCAGGTTGTTGAAGGAATTTGGGGTGAGTGTTGGTGTGCATCAAAGGGTGTGCTATCACCACTGATATTTGCTATTGAAGTTGATGTTGTGACGGAAGATGCAAGAGAAGGATCATATTTATTGCATGACATTTTGTATGCTGAAGAGCGAAAACTAGAGGATTTAAAGGAGAGATTCCAAAGGTGAAGAAGTAAATTAGAAGGCAAGGGATTGAAAGCAAATATCGGAAAGATTAAGATGACCGTGAGCGATGCAGAAAATGCAATTGCAATCAGCAAAATCGAGCCTTGTGGAATATGCGGAAGAAGGGTTGTGTCTAATGCAGGGTGTTGCACACTGTGTAGCCTAATAAATGGGAGCAGAGCCGAAACTAGGCAATGCGGCTCCCCCCCAAAAATCATCTTTCGGGGCCCCCTAAAAAATTTTTCCTGGGTGTGATACAAAAGAGCGAGCACCGAAGGGGCGATGCCAAGCTAGGGGGGTCTGCACTGTAAATCAAATTGGGTAACGTAGACCCAAAAAACTTGGGTTATCATTTTGGGCTCGAAGGCTGAGAAACCCAATTTGCCAACTTGGGTAATAACGACCCAATTTACAAAGTTGGGTTTGTTAACCCAATATCCATAACCCAAGTACAGAGGGGAACTTGACCCAAACTACTGTACAAACTTGGGTCTTTAAACCTAATTGAAAATTTTGGGCTCGAAGGCTGAGAAACCCAATTTGTCAACTTGGGTAATAACGACCCAAATTTTCAATTTGGGTGTTTAACCTTAAATCTTGTAGATCAAGAAAATTGGGTAATTAATACCCAAGCTGAAAATTTGGGCGCTTTGTCCCAAAAGCTTTTAGCTAAGGAAAAAAGCCCAATTTTCAGATTTGGGTTTTCCGATTAATATTTGTGAATGCGTTTTTGCTTAAGTCGTAATCACAACAGTCGTCATAATCACTTAATAATGGAGGGTTCACAAGAAATGCACAACAAAATATTGCAATAATGCTTTATATTGTCAAAAGAAATAGGTACAAATTAAATGTTCAACAAATAACAGCATTGATTATTTGAACATGTTTAGGTTCACATATGAAGCGATTATAAATAAAACTGATCCAAACGATGTAAATATTATGCGATTATGACCTCAATTTAAATGAGAATTGCAAGTAACCAATTCCTGCAAGCACAAATAGAAATCTGCCACAACCATATGCAAACCCAAGCATTTTGAACTCACAAATGTATGTAAAAAAAATAAACAATCATAGATACGGAGCAGTTACAGTATGCTACTCAAAGAATAAAAAATGAAGTGCATACGCAGAGACAATACAAAATAATGCTTTTGCAAAGATACAAAATAATGAAGTATTATGATACATAAAATTAATTAATTTCAGTTATTATCAACAATTTACTGTGTACTTTAAGTGCAAACTATTGTGCGCTCACAAAAACAAGGTTAGCAGCAATCAAGTTTAACAAGATGTTAAAAGGCAATTACAGTAGCTCTCAACCATAACCAAGAGCTTGTGTCACGAAGGTTTCGACTATGCCTAATTATATTTGCGTTATGTCAGTCAGATATTCCGCTGAAGCAAAATTATGTCAATAAGCAACCAGCCACAGTCATGATGTTGCATAAAAACTAACCAAACAAAATAGGCTAAAAAAACATGACACCCATACGTTAGAATAGAACACAGGAAACAAAGACGGGCAAACAATGTTTAGTGCAAATGTTATACAATCGGTAAGCAGCAACACACTTCTTTGGAATAAATTCGACAAGTTATCAGTTCAAAGTTTTCCCCCTAAAACGTCTGTTTTCGCATATTATGCATCTGAGAAGTTTTTATTTTACCATTTGTCTCAATTGTTTTTTCCGTTCGCTTTCATTCAAGCCTTTTGTGCTATTCAGGACGCATTAGATAGCATCAACTGTCTGCAGAATTTAGTGTTTCGATGCACATTCTTCGCAGAATTTCCTAAAAAGATGGAGCAATTGTAAGCCCAAATATTGTATATAAATAATGAGCCAGAAAAGCGCATGATGAAAATGAAAATTTCCATCAGATTATATAAATTGCAGTATTTGAGAGAAACCGTTTAAACTTGGGCTTATGTCCAGCAGTGCTTTTGTTAAATTTCAACTATGAAAAACAGTTTGGAATGACTGGGTAAGAAAAAGCAAACTGGAGAGCCCGCGTATCTGCTTTGGTAGGCTTTCATTTAAGGTCAAATCTTCAGCAGTTCGAGTGATGGGGTGTCTTAGATATAGAACAAAAGAGACAATTCGGTTTTATTGTAGCGTGAAGCAATATGGTAATAACAAGACATATAGCGTTTCAAACCAAATTATTATTTACTCCTATCTACAGTGCGAACAGGTCTTTTGGAACTGAACAGTTTTATGCGTTGATGAAAACCTTTTGCGCGTTATAGACAGGCAAGTAAACCAATGCCATAGAGTTTGTCTTAAACAACAGACAAGCAAACAAGGACTCTAGCGCTTTATAATTTATGCTTTCTTAGCGTTAAGCACATAAAAACCTTAGCATGGGCTACCATGGCAGTCTTTAGGTTGTTCACACCTTTGCATCCCAACTAAATAATTATCATTTATGTTTAATTGTACCAAACAATCAATTTCTGAAACTTCACAAAAACGTTTAGCAATAAACCACTTGCTTGGAGCAGGCTTGCTTATGTGGAATTACATTTTTAATTTCTTTACCCAAGAAAAACCATTGGATAAAAACTGCTAATTGAGGTTTGATCATTTTTAGTAACAGGAAAAACAGCTACAAAAAATTTAGCCAGTCTATAGCCTTTTCAAATTTTAAACGTTATTTCAAATTTCCAATCAACAAAGTTCATTAACGCCACATTACTTGATTTAATAATAATTTTTTATCAAAGACACAGAAAACAACATGCAACAGCTTGACTAGCATCAAATTATGCTGACCTGTAATTGTCACAAAATAAGTTTGCTGATTTTCATGAAACAAAGAGGTTGATGCAAAAATAATCCACTGTGAATTATTTTATATGCATGTTGCCCATGTGTCATAACCACTGCTTTAACTTTACATAATAAAACTGAAAGAGTAGTATACTATCATAACAAGTTTCTAACACACAGCTGCAGGGAGCAAAGCAGTGCATGTCAAGCCATATTTTTTGCACCAAGTTCTTTGATTTTACTGCTTATTGCATACGTAAAATCATGAAGCCACTCACTACATAATCACGTGTCACTTTCTATGAGTTGCATACCGGGCCTATTGGTTAAAGCGCCATAGGTAGGCAAAAATTTATAAATAGCAGTATGAAGTAGAATAATCACAATGCACTTGCTTGGTAACATACTCATATTCGTATTGATGTGCATGGCATATCGAGAAAAAGTTTGAACTGCTCTTCTGTCAATATTTTAAATATATGATGGCACATTTTTGACTGTTTCGCAAAACAATTTAAATGTTTATCACTGCCACATGGATGCCTAACAAAACTGGGTATCATACACAATCAGTTATTAGTGTGAAGCATTACATAATGCCTTAGCATTTACAACACAACATGCATAATGTTTACTGTTTATCAGTCACTTACCTTGATTCGTTGCATGTCTGTTTTGGTTTCACACACAAAGGTAAATACATGTTATGATGAATTGATGATCAGAAACTTCAATGACAATTCGACACAGTAGTTGTACATACATCACATTAACAGCATGAAGCATCAGCTATATAACATGACTGCTAGGCCCATTCTCTAATTCTGAAATTTACTATGTTTTTACATCAATAGCAGCTTTTACATCAATAGCTCTTAACAGTTCAAATGGCCGAGTGGTATGGAGCGTCTGTCTCTTGAGCTGTAGACTCGGGTTTGATTCCGAGTCGGGTCAAACCAATGACTTTAAAATTGGTATTCATAGCTTCCCTGCTTGACGTTCGGCATTGAAGGGACAGTGTGGAGAACAAGCCGGCAAGTTTACTTGTTGTGCCGTTGGGAAAGGCACTTAGCGGGATTCCCCCATCTTGGTGTGGTAGACAGATGGCCAGCAACTCCTAAGCGAGCTCGTATAGCGCATTGATCGCTTTCTCGTGATAGGAGGATAAACATGCAACTAAATAAAAAAAAAATAATTGTACATTGCAAGCTATTTGATTGCTTATATATCCAGTCAACACTTTGGATAAGCAAGATCCATACCAGTATCAGTGTAATGGGTATTGTGGTACTTTAACATAAAATTGGGAAGTGGTAGCAGTGTCATTTCCAAATCGGTTTTCTCCACATGGAGGCTCATTTAGATTGACTCATTTTTCTCAGATCAACTCAGCTTCAGATTTCCCCAAAACTCTTATCAACTCCAACCTCTAATGGTCCAACTTGCAACTACTAATAGTGGGTTTACACGAACAAAAAAACGTCAATGGAGCAGAGCTGAGCTTTGTTTGTTCTTTGAAGCTTGCAATGAAGCTTGGCTCCACTTTGCTCAACTAGCAAAGCCAAGTTGCATGACATTAGGCCTATAAAATAAAAGCTCAGCTTCTCACCGTTTTGCACTATTTTTTTAGCTTATGTAAACCCAGCTTAACAACTCTAAATTTGAACTGTAGTCACTCCAATCTCCAGTTTTACCATTCCTCCGTACCTGTACTAGTGCACTCTGGGAGTTAAGAATCACTGAAAAGGGTCAGTACCAGTAGACCTTGAAATTTTTTTTGCCTTCTGATAAGCTTTTCCAAATTCAAACTATTTAAAAGTTCGTCAAAAAACAAGTTGTTTTAATTTTCTATCCCGCCATTAGCAGACCTAAAAGAAGCATGCGCAACCAGTAACTTACTGACATCTGACTAGGCAGCTAGGTCTTAAGTCTAGTAGCTAGTAATAAAAAGACCTGCGCACTACTAGTACTTGTGGTCTTCGCAGCATTTCCAAATCTGTAGATACTGCATACTATGATAGCTCACTTCAGCAAGTTGAACACATGAATCTGCAGATAACTTTAAAATCATTGTGTCTACATAGCCTACCTAAGTCGTTACCGGAACCTTTAGATTTTAAATTAGCTTTTTACTCCAGCGAGAAGCAGCAGCTTCAGTTCCGACGCATCATTTAATTCGAATTTCGATTATTTTGGCGCTCACTGATTGCGCTGATCACTAAACCGTAAAGTTTATTGAAGCGTAAAGTAAAATTTAATTAATTTCTGAAAAGTGCTATTTTATTAGAATGATGAATTACATCATGCACATTTAATTATTATTAAAGTCTGCCGGCAAAATTAATAAATTACGCTGACAAACGATGGTATACTGCAAGTTGAAAGCATAGGTTGTTTGGTTTATGCGGTAGAGTGAAGGTTAGCCGCTTGCGCAACTGTCTATCATAATAATGTTGAACTTGAAATTAAAATGACTAGACACAGGTATGTAACTTAAAATTGCTATAGCATAAGTAGTGAGAAAAAAGACAACAATAGCTTATTGAATGACTTGTGAAATTGGGGTTGTCATCGGTTTTATTTCAAGTGGAAATATACTGCAAAATTTAACTAGGCCTATATCAATTTGGGGTAGATGACGCATTCTGTCTCATCAAGCAAAACAGCTACACAAATGCTAGTTTATAATGCTTAGCATTTACGTCTAAGCAAAATTTAAGCGCATGCGCGTGGTAAGGCCTTGAAAAGCAATAAATCGCAGACTACTATGGCTTCCGGCTTTCCGTTTTGCTAATGTAGCAACATTTACCAATGCCCATAGATAAATGCTATAAAAATTTAAGATGGCTTGCCCAGCTCCAATATCTGCCAAACACGCAGATAAATCTCAGAAAATTTTTAGACGGCTCGATTATCCTACAGACCAAGTGATCAACTTAGATAAAGCATGTAAGGTTTTTGGTGGTTGGCCTTAGACCAGGGGCGCCAAAGTTTTCTCCAAGAGGAACAAATTTCATAATGTAAAGTACCCGAAGGCTAATAGTCTTTTGTGGTTCTATGTGTTTTGCTGCTCTTCGTAACAAAAATGGTTTCTGTTGCAATTATGACGTAATAATGGTTTAAACTTTTCTCGCCGGTTTTTGTCGTCTCAATCAGATAGTCTTGTCGCATTTACAGCGTAAAAAAGCCACCTCCAGTTAGATTGGACAGGCTATCTAACTTTACATGAGCTTGTAGGCCAAAAATAATACATTTAGCAGCAACAAGCGCGGGCCGTATGAAAACTCATTGAGTGCTATATGAAACAATTGGGTTTTGCACTCAATGTTTCCTAAACTAAGAATTGCTTAAAGTGCAACCCGTTTTTTGAGTTTAAAACCAATCTATTATCTAAAAATTTTCCCCAAAGATCTTAGTTTTAAAATTCACTTTCCCGAAATAAGTTATTTCACATTTTCCCAAAAATTTTTTTGGCTTTAAAAACAATTACACAAGTTATTATTTCAGGAATTATTTCCCAAAAAAAATTAATGGGTTTAAAATCCATTGACCCAAAACAATAGTCATAACACTCACCCAAAAATTTAATTTGGGTTTGCTACCACATTACCCAAATTAATATTTGCAAAAACGATTACCCAAAATTTATTTTTGGGTATACAGTTTTTAACCCAATTTACTTGGGACACAATTGTTTATACCCAATGTTGTGCTTTGGGTCATGCAGAACCCAAAATCGACTTTGGGTTTTTGCTTATCATACCCAAAAAAAATTGGGTTTTTGACCGTTTTTTTTGGGTAATGCATACATTTGCCCAAAATTGGGCAATGCGATTACCCAAAATTTTTTACAGTGTGGAGGCACGTCTCCCCAGAAAATTTTGCGGAATTTGACCTTATTTTGGAGGATTTTTGTGCGTTTTGAGCCTTTAAAATTCCTCAGTTTTAATAAGGATTAGTAGTCTGTTTTACTAGGTCCCTTCCAAACCCACTAAAATAATGCTGCAAGCAAACCCTACTCTAACATTTTGCTACCTATGCGAAGAAAAAACGTTTTTAAGGCATATTTTTGCGCTTTTCACTTGAGGATGAGGGGCCCTTGGTATGCTACTAAACGTTTGTTTGCTAGTTTTGCTGCCCCCTATGGCCAAAAGTATAAATACGGTATGGGGGCCCCACATCGCGTGAGTTAAGACAAAAAATATATTGAATCTTAGAATAGGTCTATTTAAGGCACCTTTATCATACGTTGAGTAAATAGTGCTACGTACTGACTTTTTACGGGGCCCCCTTTTTGTGCGCCCCCCCCCCCCCCCATCCGGTAGGGGGGTTCGGGGGACGCTAGTTTTGGCACTGCATGGGAGATGTACCAAAATGAAGAAGGTAATCTGCAGTTTTGCACACCATTTTGTTTATGGAGGGTTCAAAGATTTTGCAGAAGGCAAGAAAGAACCAGTGGAGGAATTATGCGATGAATTAGCTTTCTAAAGCTTGCGACCATTGGTTCTTTATCACAAAACAAAATCTTTTCGTCAGCACAAACAGCTTTTATCTGCAACATCTTTTGCCGTTATTTATAGATTAGTGTAAAGAATGTATCTCAAAAAGTAGAGCCAATGCAGCAAAAATAAGGCCATTTTCGAAATCAGCTCACCTGATGTACCCTAAAACCGTTGAAATATTGATGGCAAAAAGAAAAAAATATTTTTTTGTTGGGCTGTGTAATTCATTCCTTCACTTTGGTCGTCATTGTCTAAGTCAGGGTTTCCCAAACTTTCTTTTGCTACGGAACCATTTTTGCGAATCAAGTTTACCGCGGAACCACTTTTAAGTTGCGTTAATTTTTCACCCAACTGCTATAAAAGCATAAAATGCAACACGAAAATAAATTGTGCTTAATCGTAGTTTCATTTTTACCGACACGTATGAATCACATGAATGGGACGGATGGGGTTGCTTCTCACAGTTTTTGTTTCAAATGTTTGTCCGTAAATTGTACATTTAGACCGAGCGAGTGGCGTAGTGCGGTCGGTAATCGGCAATTCTTTGATCCTCAGGTTGCGGCTTTTTTGGGGATTGACAAAGACCTTTTGTGGGAGAAAGAGAAACAAAGATCTTTTTAAATTTTTTGATTGCCGTAGTGTTTTTGCTGCTCACAATATGTTTAATATTTTGAGATATTGGTTAAGATGGTTCTTTCAGTGCAGTAGGTTGCCGACCCCTGGCGTACTTGTAAAACACATCATTATCGGTGCGCAAGGTCTGGGGTCCGATCCCTAGGCCGGTCAAATCAGACACAGCGTCGCCAACAGCAGTTTGCCATCATCTTGAGGGTTCTTGGGAGTCGTTAAGCTGTATTGCACGATCGCTAATAAAGTCACAGTGGCGGAGATGGGTACCGCCACTCGTTACACGCTTCTGCGTATTACCGCATGTACAATAAACGTTTGATTCGATTTTACATTAACACTATTGCAATGCTTTTAGTTATTATTTAGTTCTACCAACAGGATGTAAAAAATAGTAGGCCGTTAAAGCTTTCATCTTGTATCTTATAAACTTATATCTTAATAAGCTTGCATCGGGGTCTCTCTGATCTAGTATGTCATCTCTACTCGTGCGTTCAACTTATGTCATTGCAATTAAGCTATTACAGCACTACAATTCATAAACAATAAATTAAAGGCAAGAGCATCATAATCCATGACTAACTTTAATAATTACTCAACAATCAAGAGATAGTATAAGAAAAAAATATTCCATAAGATTTTCAATCACTACAGTAAATAATTGGGTCTGTGCAGGTCCGGTAAAAATCATTTGAAAGTTCTAGCTTTTATATTTTTTGCAACATTGTCACGGACCCCTGTGCGGTCGCCGCGGACCCCTAGGGGTCTGCGGACTCTAGTTTGGGAAACTCTGGTCTAAGTGATTATCAATGCTGTTGCTGTAAGCTTGTCTTGTGCGATGTGCATCCGTTAAAAATAACCGCAGCTTGTAGTCATACCGGTCATTTTAAAGCAAAAAAATACAGAGGCTGAAACAATTCACAAGCATCTTTGATTAAAGTTTTAAATACATTATATATTGTAAGCTGTGTAATGAGAAGCAAAATAGCCTAAATCAACGTCGAAAACGAAATATGCAGGCTACTACTATTTGGCACCGTATATTAACAACGTAGCCTCCGAGAAACTTTCGATTTCTAGTTCGATTCCGAGTCGGGTCAAACCAACGACTTTAAATTGATATTCACAGCTTCCCTGCTTGACGCTCAGCATTTAAGGGACAGTGTGGAGAAAGCCGGCAAGTTTACTTGTTGTGCCGTTGGGAAAGGCACTTAACGGGATTCCCCCATCTTAGTGTGGTAGACAGATGGCCGGCAACTCCTAAGCGAGCTCGTACAGCGCTTCGTCGCTTTCTCGTGATAGGAGGATAAATATGCCAATAACAATAAAAAAAAAACAAAATTTAATCGAAGAAGAAGAAGAAGAAGTGTTATGAGTCGTCAGATTATCTTTGCATTTTTCAAAGCAATTAAAGCAAATTACCTACCGCACAATATGTAAAAGATCTTTCAAAGGGCATTTAGAGGCAGAGGTGTAAAGTAAAGAAAGTAGCTTTACTTATGGAGCTTACTTAAGTAAAATTTGTTAGTAACGAACACTTTTTAGGTAATTTTATTTTTGGATACTTTCCACTTTCACTTGATTAACATTAACGTAATGTAACGCTACTTACTTGTTTTTTATAATAAAAGTAGTTTGTACCCTTGATAGGGCTTGTTTAATCTTTTTTAAAATGACATGGTCGAACAAAGTGTAGGCTACAATCCTACAAACCGAGGTGAGAAATGAGCATGGGCGCTGTGTCGACTGTCCACACTGGCAAAGACAGACCGGTACGCATATTTATGTAATGTACCTGGCAGCAGCAAAACTAACATTCTTATGCTATTCTATTGTCTTGACGAACCCGATTGCTAATACATGACAAAAGCGAAGCTGCGACGAGAATCGACCTCAAAGTTAGTGCAGCGTTTCCTGTTACATACTGTGCTCCAATACACTGCTCCATAGAACAGTCGTTGTAACGTTGTACAAAATGGCGTTTATAAACCCACGCTTTTTGAGAAAAAAGCAAGGTTCTGCTGGTGCTAGGTACATTACATAAAAATGCGACCGGTAGCCTACATTAGAGTGATTAATTATCATTTTTCACCAAAAATATTATTTTACTCGCACTCAGTGATGGGCTCGATAAACTATTCAGTACGAAAGTGATAACGATAATCGATAGTTTCTAAAAAGCCCTGGGCGATACCGATATAATCAATCAATCTCAATTCTTAAAGCGATATCGATAATTTAATTGTGGCCGATACGCCAATAAATTTTTCCGATAAATGTTGCGGTAAATTTTTAATGTGTTGACCAAATTTTTTTTTGGTACCGTCAAATTGCAAAAATGTTTTTTCTACATTTTCCAAAAAAAGAAAGCAGTTTGTTCACGGACTCTGCCGTGGCATTAAACAAAACAAAATGAGTTTTTTTTTTAATTGCAGCCAGACTTAGTGGACACCGAGTATTTTTTTCATAGGGTCAACTCCACCAACTTTGAAGTTTGAACACTGCGTGCATAAAGACTTGTTTATTGCGATAATTTATTGGCGATAACGAAATATACAACAAAAGCGATATCGGTAATCGAAAAATCAAAGCTGGTTTGAGCGATAATCGGAAATAAATTATCGCCGATAACTATCGCCTATAAATCATCTCGATAAATGCCCATCTCTGCTCTCACTCCACCTTTGAAGAGTTTCTTTTAAGAAAAAGCATAGGTTTACAAAAAATTCTACTTGAGTATAGTTTTAAAACCTGTTTACTTTGCACTTGTACTTGCGTAGTGAAATTGTTTAGGACTTTCTACTCGACTTGCACTACATTTGGTTGTCAGTAACAATACTTTTACTTGACTACTGTTTGTAACTACTTTTTACATCTCTGTTTAGAGGTTAAAGTACAGTTTGAGGTAAATAAAAGATAATCGTGGTTCACAATCAGCAGATGATATTGTTTTCTTTTTTCAAACTGTTGAAGAGAAAATTTAACAGTAATTGAGGAAGACTGCCAAATGAGTTTGTGCTGTTCAAGTCAGCAGCCATCCGCTATTTATTACAGTATGTCAAATGCGATCGGCTCCAGCCGTATATCTAATCCGTCACATGGGATCTGCAACTTCCCCTTGCTACAACTAGGCCATGTCGCTGACGATGACAACTTATTAAAAATCATGATTTTTCACAGTGTTTTAACTGTTTCCATATTGTTTTGTTTTAATGCTATAGGCAATCAATCAGTGTGTTTTTCGAACGAAAACAAAAAAAAAATAGGCCCAATCATAATGTCTGAATGTACACAGTATGAGCATAATGGACATCGATACGAGTTTTCAACGGAATGCTTTTATTGTGGTCTACAAAGATGTGAAAGCAATGGTGGTACATTGGCCAGCTATTTAGATGAAAATACATACTTCGAATTAAGAAAATGTTGTGAAAACGGTTTGAATTACTGGATTGTTTGTTTGAAAATCGTCTATGCATTAACAGTGCTGTCGGTCGATACTCATGGGTTGATGATACTGCATGCGCAAGTGTTTAGTACTTTGAATATTATTCCACTGCCGAATTCTGCACAAAACGGTCAAGCTGTTACAATTTTATTTAATGCAAACTTACCACAACCTCTTAATGCTAGAGAAATATTCGACAATGAAAAACAGCGATACATATGCCAGTATCTTTCGACTATTTCTACCACAACTGTAAGTACTGTAGGCTACATCAAATACTCCCACTATTGATGCACTTACTTCTGTTGGTACAACCATCCAACAAAGTAGTGCTGCGACTATCCAACATTTCTTATGCTGCTCTTATTGGGATTATGATTGGAATGGCTTTATTGATATGACCGCTTGCTGGTGGTTTAGCTCTGTACTGTTATTGTAAAAAACGCACTTTCGTAACGATTGATAGAGAAAATACCGCAAACAATTATGTTACCATGAGGCTATCTGGAAGTACTACTCAAGAAAATGAAGAATCAAAAGCTCGTAGTAATCAATGCAAGTAAGCTGTCACATATCACTTATTTCATTCTTACAACACAGGTGTGAAGACTCAGACAAATAAATTGTTTTTAAGGTAGTACAAAAGTACCGGTAATAATTTTTTTTTCTGACCCAAATTAACTTCCAAAAATTACGTGAGTGCATTTCACCGTGGAGGATAAGGTGAAGCCAATACAACATGTTTTAATAAGGTAGTAAAAGGGTTGAAACTTTTTAACTAATCTTGCAAGCTTTTATAACACCATCTAAAATCGTTTAAAAAGTTTTTCGTTAAATATGCCGTTTGAAAAGTTTTTCGTTAGATATGCATTAAAATGATCGACGACGTTTTGAACTCAATTAGTTCAACTTCAACTTAACATGAAAGAATATACTGTAAGTACCGGCATACCGGTATTCAAAAAAATTTAGCTTACCACAACGCAAAACTTTTTTTAAAAAACAAAAAGAAGTCGTTACTTGTTTTTGAGAAATCAACTCAAGGTAAAAACGTATTGCGTAAGCGCTTAGTTTTATGGTTCTACTATCATAAAACTAAAGGGTCAACGCCACAAGTTCAACAAATACGCAATTCGTAACAGTGTAATACTTCACAGCTCTTCTATTAGTCCAGATCAAGCACTTATTCAAGATCCATCAAAAGATACCAATAACGACAACTATGAAGATCCCAATGATTACGTCACAGTCACCGTGCATGATAACAGGGCATTCGAAGGTAGCGATCCTAATTCCAGACTAACTCATTCCAGGCTGTAAAGACTCTTTAACTCTTTCATTAATAAAGACTCTTTCATTGGGTATCATTGTTCGGGGCCAGTCGCCTGCTAAAAATAGGGCACAACCTACCATAGAGATGAAGTCGAGATGTCCAGGTAAAGCAATGCAAAAAAGAGTCTTTACTGTCTGGAATGAGTTTAGCCTGGATTGGCTGTGCGTAGCAAGGCTGACGAGACTTTTGTTATAGTCGAAAGACCCGTTTGGTTGTAACTTATTTACTAAGAATATAGTGAAGTTTTCCTGTTGTTAAGCACTGGGGGTCAATTCCCGCGCCGTTTAAATTAGACGCAGTGTCGCTAACGGCTCGCCACGATTGCAACGTTTCTTCGGAGCTGTGTTGCCCAGCAGACGCTGTATAAGCCGCAAGGATAGGCCCCGATACTCGTTACACGCTCGGAAGTAATACCGCGAGTATAATAAAGATTTCGTTTTTTTTATGGTGAAGTTTCTGTGTCGCATATTCACATTTTTGATCGCTAGTTCAAATTTAATGTAAGTTTTTTCAAAATTGCTGTTGTTGCGTAGCTCAGATCAACAAGAAAGTTATGCAAATGTTTGTACATCTTTTACTTACGTCACACTCGAAAATCCGTGCTAACGAAACGGAAGAAGCAGATGCTGCTCATCAATATGACGTCATAGAGACACACCAAATAGGAAGAGAAAACGAACAAGCTGCTGTGTATTTACAACCTTTCAGCTGATTGTTAAGACCAACTACAAGCCTTTTCCGTAAAGTCTTACTGTGAAATGTAATATACAAACTGCATTGTATGGAGCGTTATGTATTACATAAACACTAAAAAGCGACCTTGCAGTCTGTTTCGCGCGGCTGCGCTCCAGAAAGTTATTTATTCAAATAGAATTTATATTTTTAACCGGCCGTTAGCTCAGCGCACGAGCTATCGATCCGGGAGGTCTGGGGTTCAAATCCCAGGTCGGTTTAATCGGCACAGTGTCGCCAACGGCTCGCCACCGCAGCGACGTTCTTTCGGAGTTGTGTAACCAAGGCGCTTAGCCGCGGAGATGTTCCACGCTTCGGCGTAATACAGCGAGTATAATGAAGATTTTATTAAGAATAATAATTTTTTAACTCAGTGCTTCTGAGAAGCGCAGCCTCGCGAAGCAGACTGCAGTCCTGATTGTTTCAGACTTGATACCTTATTGTTCACAGATTAATTAGCTCTGGACCAGCATTAAAGTACGGTATAGTCATCGAGCATTCTTTTGGTTGTGCCTGCGACCCTTATATCAGATTAGTGAACAAGACATAACTTATTATTCTGTATTTGATTCCAACTCGCCTGTGCTTGGTGTTTGCAAGAAGACCCAACCTTGCAGCCAACTGTTGCATGGAATGGAGTCTTTAAAAGCTGTTACCGTGTATAAGAAAAAAGAAAAACTTATTGTTATTGGTCTAAACGTGCTGTTTGCTTATACGTACTGTACGAGTATATGTGTTCACACTGCATTTACCTTTTTAATCCTCAATATTATTGACTTTATATCTCGTGTTTTAAAAGCTTATGATTTTAGAGTATTGCGTTAAACGAAAACATCTCTGACGAACCGGGTAATGTTGATTCGATATCCATATACAAAAAGTATATTTAACGGAATTGGGGGTGCTTTATATTTTGTGGCATCTCCTAAAGAATGCAAGTAACTTATCTCTTAAAGAATGCAAGCAACTGCATTTCTCCTAAAGAATTAGTATGTTGTTCCTTCTAAAGAATGCAAGTAAATGCATATCCCTGCTTTTATGTCTTTGCATGAGCGCCTATGTACGAATGCACTGTTTCAGGCGGCACAAACCAATGCATGAAATGACTTAACCTCAGAAAAAAAATTCCAACTTTGCTTGAACCCAAAGAAAGTCCAACAAAGTCTCGAATCTAAATTTATACCCGAAAACAATTTACTTAATAGGCTATACATTATACAATGGTCTCAACCTACTCTGATTGCATTTTTGTTCCATTCAGTTGCAGATAGGCCTAGTTTTGAACCTTCCAAAGTAAGTTGAGCATTTGCATGAGACAGGATGAGTTTTTAAATCAGGTGTTCCTAAGGCGTTTTACGGACCCGATTTGTGCCTTTGAACATAACAATTGGGTCTTTTAATGAGGAAAAACTATGCAGGAAAAAAAATGAATAACTGAAGGTATTTTTTAATCACGTATGTTGCACTGAAAATTCAACAATAATTGAGGAAGACTAGGAAGTGAGCTTAAACTCCTTAAATCAGAGTTGTCAACGAGCCGAAGATGTTAAGCCCGATTCGAACCTGATTTTTCAAGCCCGAACCCGAATTCTAATTATCAGCCTGTCTAAAGCAGAACAGAAGCATTTATTCACATCACACAACACCGCGCATAAAAAAGGACACATCACTAAAGTATTTACATACATTGAAACTGTCTGTGTGATGAAGGGGTAGGAAGGGACATAGTCATTTAATCTCTACCCCGATTCAAATCTCTACCCCGACTAAGCCCGATTCAAACCCAAACTCAAAACATAACTTTAAATTTTGAAGTTTTAATAAAAAAGAAAATGAGCGTTACCCATCCACAGTCACACCAACACGACAAGGTGTTCTCTTTGCTTTATTCCAGCAATCGCAAAAGCGCTATAACCCACTAAAAATCTTGATTTTGTTCCGGCGTCCGGCCCGATTGAAGCCCGACAAATGTTTAAAATTCAAGGCCGAGCCCGACCCGACCGAAAAAGCCCGAGCCCAATTGATAACTCTTGATATAACTTATTATGTCAAATGCTATTTTCTCCAGCCGTGAATCAAACTCGTTACTTAAGATATGTGACCTGAGCGCGGTATCGCTGGGCTAGGCTAGGCCTTGTCGCTGAGATAGTTTTTCGTTTGTTTCTGCCCCAAGCAATTTTTCGGTGGTATTTAGCCTAAAAATTTCAAAGAAAGTCGGACAAAAAAAAGCAAAAAATGATTAAAGAAGGCTTAAAAATAATGGCTAATAGTTTATACTGTTATCAAACATTGCCGAATTATGATGATACGCGACACAAAAGATAAAACGAAGGTTATTGCGCGAAAGATAAAAATAGACCTGACAAAACAACGAACAGGTTACCAATGATCATAAGAGGTCAACTATTGTCATTGATTCATAAAGATCAACTGACTTCAGACGTAAAACTTCCGAAATTAATAGCGCCGAGATAAATGGATGCCCCATGATGATAAACACGTAATTATCTACTTTTAATGCATGACTGGATACAATATGCGTATTACATATGAACGAGTGTGTCAGTCACAGCTATAAAGGCTAATACAATATTTTGCAACAACATTTTTAAACAATTCTGATAGACAGCAAAAATTGAGGGTGCTTTTGCTAGTGTTCATGCGTAGGAGTATAACTCTAACACTGCGCGTAAGCAGGCCAAGGATGAAAGCGAATATTTAGGAAGAAATGGAACTGTTTATCTTCCTATTTCGAGAAAGCAATCAATGCGCTATACAAGCTCGCTTAGAAGTTGCCAGCCATCTGTTTACCTCACCAAGATGGGGAAATTCCGCTAAGTGCCTTTTACAACGGCACAACAAGTAAACTAGCCGGCTTGTTCTCCACATTGTCCTTCTAATGCTGAGCGTCAAGCAGGGAACCTGTGAATCCCAATTTTAAAGTCATTCGTTAGACCCGACTCGTAATTAAACCCAAAACTACAGCTCCCGAGGCGAATGATCCTATTACTCGGCCATCTAAGCTAGAATTAAAACAAGGAAACACGAGAAGAAATTCTTACATAACTGGGTCATAGGCTGTGAAAATTGAAAACCAGGCGAGAAAATTGCATAGAACGGTCCAGAAAGCAAGTGTTAATTTTCGATATAAAACATGGGACAATGTAGCAAGCAAGGAAACATATAGGAACGTCATCGCTAAATTATTGGAGTCCAATGTAATAGTTTTGATCATATGTCTTTTATTAAAAATACTTCAAAAACAACATCACGCGGACATTTGTCACAAAATAAAGTCGCTCAAAACGTAGAAGTGTCAATTGATAATATTTATTTATTTATTTTTTTTTTTTGTACAATCGAAGTAATTATGGCAGCAAATTATTTTCGAAGGCTAATTGCAAATGTAGTGCTGGTTTTTACTATGGAGATCCTTCTAAAAGTTCGGAGAAAGACTTTTGCTACAAGTTACGGTAGTTTTTGCCCACATACAGATAGCTATATCGTCTTGAGTTGGCAAATTGTAACTGCTTGGAAAGTGTATTCATTTAGTGAGCTTGCGTCCTGAACACTCTTTTAACTTTTTTTTTTTTTTATTTTCACCACCGAAGTGGGCACAAGACAAAAAAACAAGTTATAAACAGCAGAAAAAACGAGACACCAAACAAAACACAACTAATAAGAGTGAAATGAACATGTCAAAAAATTCACTTTAGTTTCTGATTATACAACTATAAACAGCGAAAAAGATTTCTTATTGCACATTCATAATTTTTATTGCTTCTGGTTTTCTCGGCCAAGTGTCTAGTTCGAATTCTATTTTTTATATCAATAATAATACTACTAATGTTCAAAATTGCGTTATCATACACCATGTTGTTTCTATGAATCCATATTGAGTATTTAGTCACACTTAAAAGTAAAACAATTGCAGTTTCTTGGTCAGTGCTAATTTGTTTAAATACAGCTCTAACATCCAAATACAAACAGAGAGCGATCGAAAGGCTTACATTAACTCCTGTTAATTTAAATAAACAGATATCAACGTAATCCCAAACATCTCGTAGTTCACAACATCGGTAAAATACATGCGAAACCAATTCATCATTTTTTTTACAAAAAGTACACAAGTTTGTCTGATGGAAAAAAGCAATAAAATGTTTGCATTTTAAAGGAAGCAAATTCCAAACAACTTTATAGTTAAAGGTTTTCAAATAATTAGGCAAAACTCTATGATGAATATTTTTCCAAGTGTGATTTAAATTGACTGTAATGTTTGGAATTAAAATTTGACCATACTTTTGACTAATAACAATTTCATATATTTCTCGATATTTGCAATTTTCTATGTGGAAGCTGGTGAGTTTTGTTTTTCTTATAACATCAATACACTCTTGGTAATGTACTGATGGCTTAAAAGCATGAGGTACACAATTTGAATAATTAACATTAAGTGTCTTCGAAAGCCACCTACCACAGTAGTATTCCAAGAAAAAACAGTATGAGAACCATTGAATGTTTCCTGTTTTAATTAGAATGTATTGTTTCATCTGTTTTACAAAAAGTAATTGCATATACAAAGGGATATCTAAAACTGCATATCCACCTTCATTTCTATTTTTGCTTATTTCAGTCATGGTTATAGAATTATCAGATCCAAGAAAGTACTTCATAATAATGCTGTTAAGTTTTGCTGATAAACTATGCGGAAAACAATACACTTTGGATAAGTACATCAACATTGGCATAAATTTCATCTTAATGATCATGGTTTTAGCATCATAAGTTGTTTTAATTTTAGATAAGTGAGTGGCTTCTTGTTGGATAGTATCAATTTTTTCATTAAACAATTGCTTCACGAAAACGTAATTTCCAAAAGGAAACTTGAAACTGTGTACCGGCACGGGCTTCAAGCTTTAAACTGCATACCGGTACGGATTAAGGGCTTGGTTTGACATTAGTGTCAATGTGTGATCCTGAGAATTCGAATGACTGCTTATTTTGCTTATTTAACAGGCTTGTGAGTCGCTGCACTATATAATCAAGCAAAACTGTGAATTAGCAAAAAAAAAAAAAAAATGAGCGAATGCGAGAATTGCGAATATATGGGACATTTTTACAGTTTTTCCAACACGACTACTAATTTTAGCCAAGCTATAATTCATTGTCAACAATCTGGTGGAACTTTAGCAAGATTTTTGGACAAGAACATTTACGAACGCTTAAACAGCTGCTTCAGGACCTTGCGGAGACATTTTTGGATTGGACTGGCTGTAGAAAGGAAATGCGAAGACAGTCCCATTGGGCCATATAAGTGGGTAGGAGATGCCAATTGCACAAGTGGTAATCTTGAAGAAAGTTTTTCCGATCTTAATAATGGCGATTGTTTAGCCGTCACAATACAATTAATAAAAAATCGTGCAAGAGCTTCAATTGATGAGTGCGCAGGTACAAATCATTTTATTTGTCAGTCTCCAATTCAAACATTCACAACTCCTGATGCTCCAACGACTAAAAATGCCACATCGTTCACCACAAGTGAAAGCGAGAACATTTCTAAAGCCACTGCTTTTGCTGACACGACTTCACCAAATTCTATTTCAACTGCAACGAATAGGAGTATCCCTACTACAAAGCCTAATGACTTTTTTAATCCTGCGAATGCAACGGAGAATATCACAACCGATGGTAGATCGACAACTGCAACAATATTGTCTCCCAACAATCCTTTTTTTGTTTTTCTGGGAATTTCAGCAGGTTCAGTTATCTTAATTTGCTTAATAAGTTTACTGATTTATCGCTTCAGCAAAGCTTTTCAAGCGAAGAAATCAAAAAAAGCAAGAAAAGAAGCAACTGATAGGGTTGATTCCATCGTGCATTATAGGAGCAAAAAAACATCAACTCAAGGCTACTACAAGTACGTCTTTTATTGCACACCTTATGCTTTGAGATTTATCACAGATATTTGATATAACATTAAAAAAACTAATTGTTTTTAATGCCCCACCAATATTATGTCAAAATATAATTAATTATTGCAGGGTTTTTCAAACGGGGGTTCATCTTTTCAAATTTTTGTTTTGTATTGGTAAGAGTGCTTTCATTAAACAGATAAGTCATTGTTTATTTTTTTTAATGACTCGCTTATAGCGATACTTACAGTATGTACAATCAATTTAATTGAGAAAAAAAGAAACCTCTCGTCTCATATATATTATAAAAAAACGGAGGCACAAAATTTCTTCGAGACCGGCCGTTAGCTCAGTTGCCAAAAGCACGCTATCGGTGCGGGAGGTCTGGGGTTTCAGTCCCGGGCGGGTCAAATCGGCACAGTGTCGCCAACGGCTCGCCACCGTTGCGACGTTTCTTTGGAGCTGTGTAGCCCAGGCGCTAAGCCGCGGAGATGGGCCCTGCAACTCGTTACACGCTTCGGCGTAATACGGCGAGTGTAATGAAGATTTGATTTGAATTTGAAAATTTCTTCGGTCGCTTTCAGCTCTATTTGCTATATATAATAGTACTGTAAGGGGTGCGAGAACATAACAAAATATGATGAGAATACCGAGCATTAGAAAAGGTAGAAAACCACTGGACTACCGAGTAGTTTTTGATGAGCATGTAAACTGCCAATCTTTATACATTGCTAACCTTACTTATTTTCACATTTTCTTCTACTGTAATAAACAATCCCAAATACAAAAAAATTGTTGCTGCTGCCAAAAACTAATTTCTTCCACAACAAATCAAGCTTAAAGTGATTTTTTGTACACGCTACGTCACAAAAAGAAAAACTTGCCGCTTGGCTCATATGTTAAAGACTTCGCTATGTCTGGGTATCGATTCCTGAGCCGGTCAAATAGGACACAGTTTCGCCAACGGTTCGCCATCGCAGCTACGTTTCATTGGAGCTGTGTTGTCCAGGCGCCAAGCCACGGAGATGGATCCCCACTCTTTACACGATTCAACGTAACACTGCGAGTATATTAAATATTTGATTTGATTTTAAAAGAACGATATCATTGAAACGAACATGGCGTATTGTGAAGCTATGAGCAAGTTTCGAAATTCTTTGTAATTTACGAAGATTATCACGCATTTTTGAAAAAACATGCACTACAAAGTAGGAAGCACTCCTTATTCTAATACATCTTTTGTTCATGAAGTGGCGGTGGTTTTTAAAATTAGTTAAACTTTTTTACATAAGTGGAATAACCAAGGGGCTACCTCAAACCACTGCTCCCCCAACCTTTTTAATGGACCCTAATTCAAAATGTGCATAAAACAGTCTAATGGAAAACGTAGTTGTAATCATTGTAGTATTGAATGGCCCATTGTACAGTAGTAGCAGCAGCAGTGTCTTTTATTTCCGCACCGTCAACACAATAAAGAATACGATGAGATTAAGGAAATATAACGCGGTACAAGAGAAGGTAAAAGGCAACAAAACGATTAATGTTATGGCATGGAGGTAGAAGATGAGGAGTTAGAAGAATACGAGAATGGGCATGGTTGCAACGCCCAGAATAATTGTAATTGGCTCCTCCTCAAAATTTTTCGCTGGCTACGCTCCTGGATCGTAATTATACAGTGAGTATATAGGGAGACTTACCCCAATGCTACTGAGCATTTGAGTACAAATGTATAGAGGGTAAAGGGCAAGACCTAAGCGACAGAAACAAGCAAGTAACAACTATACATTGGGACATCTCAGGTTGGACTTTATCTCTTAGTGGTTGTGGTGTTGGCGGAATGACGGCGTTATCCAAAGTTCACATTTAATACAAAGCTTGTCCAAAAAAAGCTAAAATTATAGAATTGAAATGACAGATGATACAATGAACACAGCGGAAGTGCACGCAAAAGAACGTAGGGATTGCTTTCAGTAGTTGCAGAAATAGTGAGTAGTGTCAAGCAAAACCTTGCAAATGAATTTTTTTGCTTAGGTTGTTTCTCAAATCTTTCTACGAAAACGCTGGTGAAAACTGCACGGGATTTTGCCAATTTTCAAGCGCTTTTTGCAGAAAATAGTACTAAAAATACTTTCTCATAAAAAATCTTTTATTGACAAGCAGTGCAGCGAATAGCATCTATGAAACAGAAAAGTAATGAGCTAATTTTTTGAGACTACGTTTTGTTAGTTTTATAAAACCGAACTCGCTTACGATGCGTAGAGAATAAAAGACAAGTGATTAGCGAATTGTGCAATGTGCAATTGTGCATTGCCTGAATCCAAGGTCATTTACTTCTTCGACCTTGTGAGGTTGGTCCAGTGTAAAGTTGGTCACTTCAGCACAATGGTTTCTTTTTACACAGGTGAAAATGACTAGATTTGATTTATTAATGTATAATGTGAATTAACTGTCTGCAACATCTTATACAATAGATATGGCTCCATGTGCACCATGTCAAGACGACACACACACATATGCGTTTTCGCAAAACAAAAAAAACTTTGGCGATGCTGTTAATAGTTGTAGAAGCAAAGGCGGGAGTCTGGCTAAATATCTGGATAAAGATGTTTACTTGAAACTCATAATATGTTGCAGAAACGAAGTGCAACATTGGATAGGTTTGGTCGACACTTTGTCTTGCCGAAATATTTCAAGAGGACGCTTTACATGGATAGGCGATAACAAGTGTACGAGTCCAAGTCCATTAAAAATTTTACCTAACGTTGTCAACCAAGAATGTCAAGCTGTCTCAGTAGCGTTAAATAAGGAGAAACCAGAAAGACTGCGAGCATTAGAACTTGCTTGTTCAAATCCCCAACAATACATATGTCAATATCCTAAACTTATGACAACTGCTCTTTCGATAAATGACAGTACCGCTGCCAGTGCAACCACCCAATCAATTTCTTCAACAGATGGCAATAATGGTGTTACTAGTCTTGTTTTTTCTTCCAATTTTTTTTACGGGACCGACGCCTTCTCAGAGTCCTCCAAAGCTGCTCTTTTTATTATGATAGGAGTTATTGCTTTCTTGATGTGTTTGTTGGCCGGTTTAACACTGAGTTCTTGCTACAAAAAACGCTACGCACAAAACTCAAAAAGAAAAACGAAGAGTGTTAATAAAAAAATTGACGAGGAGGATCAGGAAGCTCCGATTGAAGACAGTAATATGCACTGCAAGTAAGTACGACAGCCAAAGACAGAGCGTTGATAGAGTTTCAGTCTGCTTATAACACATATGCACGTAAATGAATCAAAAACAAAAGCTTTTATCCTTTTTATTTTTTATTATTTTTTGTTTTTGACAGCTGTTATTCTTTCACTTTCTGCAATAATGCTTCGCCCATACTTACAATTCAACGATAATCAATGAAAATTAAACAGAGATTTACTTTTTTCTCGTCAATTAGGCCTACTTCATTGTGGTTGTTGTATAGCACAACAGCAGCAGAAATAAAAAATTTCGTACAGGTTTCTACCATAGCAAATAAATAATTATTTATTATAATTTACCGAAACAGTGGTAAATTATAATTTACCAAAACACCACCTATAATACTCATATATTAATTCTACTCTTGTATTCCGCTATTGTTATCCAATTTCGTCGTTACTCTCTTGTTTATAAGTGGTAAAAATACCGTACAACGAAATGCGAGTGAAAAAACTTACAAGCACAGTTGAAGCTTGGCTAAAGCTGATCATTACTGAAATGACACGATTAGGCAGCGCTTTTCTTATATTACGTACGATATTCAAATGTTTCAGACACAAGATTTACGTTTTAAAGACCAAGCATTCTAAAATTAGTTACCGGTAAACGCAAACGTTTGTCCTGCTCGTTCTAACGAGCAAACTTAAATCCCAAGATTAAACATTATTTCAAAACTCTATCACAGTGGTTTTCTACCGGGGTTTCCGGGAACCATACGGCTTTGCCACCACAGTCTAGGGGTTACGCAAGTTTACAGCTTAGAGCTGGGTTCAAGTAAATTAGTAAGTTAAATTAATGTAGAGGAGTACAGCTCAGATGGCCGAGTGGTATGGAGCGTCTGTCTCTTGAGCTGTGGACTCGGATTTGATTCCGAGTCGGGTCAAACCAATCACTTCAAAATTGGTATTCACAACTTTCCTGCTTGACGCTCAGCATTAAAGGGACAGTGTGAAGAACAAGCCGGCAAGTTTACTTGTTGTGCCGTTGGGAACGGCACTTACCGGGATTCCCCCATCTTGGTGTGGTAGACAGATGGCTGGCAACTCCTAATCGAGCTGGTATAGCGCTTTGATCGCTTTCTCGTGATAGGAGGATAAATATACGACTAAAAATCCAGAGGAGTGTCTCAAGTATCTTTGATGTTTTATTGGGGGTTCCGCTCCAACAGAAAGGTCGCAAACCACTGCTCTACCATCTGCTGGAATTCAACGATGACTCTGTGCAAAAAACAAGTTTAAATCACTCTTCAGTTTTCTATTTTGGTGCTTGATATCATCTGTACTGTACAGTTGATACTTGCAATTGCACAAAATAACGCAAAAGACTATTTTTACAAAGAACGATTGATTCGTAACTCAAAATGGTTTCTCATTTGATATTAACTTTGCCGTCAGATGCCCAGACAAAAAATCGCATTTAATGAACTGTGAAAATATTTAGTTAAAAAACACATTATTTTACAATAAATCCTCATTGTTTTACACATATCAACAAACACATTATTTTACTACATTATTTTACATTATATTTACAATAACAATCATGTCACTATCTACTCAGCCATTTGCTTGCCATTGTACACTAATTTAAAGCATTTTAAATATTCGTGTTTAAAATTTCATTAGGAAAGTTTGACAAGAATTTCCCATAATCAGTTTACCAATTAAACGTGGTTTGACCGTTACGCCAAACAGAAAGCTCAGAGGCACACGCCAGAGCACAAACACAAAAAATCGATCACCAATAAAACTAAAAACTACTAAATGAAATTCTATTTGAATAAGATTTCATATTATAGTTTTAGCGTCCCCCCTAAAAAACCCCACGGCGAAACAGCCTGTTAATTTTATTGGCAATCGATTTTCAATTTACCAATTATACGTTCACATACAGCTTTTCATTTTCGAATTCAATGCCGTCTGAAGATCCGCCGAAAAATCTCGAAGTCGATGACGTTATAGAAGACCTCAATGGTTATGTGACAGCCAATGCTCATCCAAACGTTGCATTTCAAGCCAGACATTCCGAAATGCCAGAACGAGTCGATGAAGATCAGCCCTACGCAGAAGTAGGACTAAATTTCACAAGGCAGAATTTTGGCGTACATGAATACTGCAATGTATCTTCTGAAGCTTGCAGGTAGGCAATCGAGCTTCTACTTCACACGTGTCAAGTGGTGTTTTATGAACTGAGCAGCGAAATTTGTATGAAGATATTCGTAAATGGTTTTATGCAAATTTTGTCGTTTCAAGCAGTCAAGCTTAGCAGTTTCTTCATAAACCAGTACAAGAAAACGATATTTAAAGTTGAACGAAGCCTCAAAGTTTCTTGCATCGACGTGAGAGAGGCAAGAACTTAAAAGACCTCCACCAAGAACTTTGGCAATAACCACATCTACCATATACCGCCTAGCAAAAGTTCACAAAAACAATTATTGAAACTTATAGCTTCTGTAACATCTTCAACTAAAGCTTTTATTTGATTGTTCAATTTTAATTGACCAAAATTGACAATAAATTGACTGTAAATCGAAACGTGTCATATATTTAAATATTGCAAACATTTTGACTCTATTTTTTTTATTTACCTACGATATCTTAACGCTTTTTCAAGCTTATCATTTTGTCTAGCCTAAACACCCTCGACAAGAACATGTCTTTGATGTTGAACAACCCAGAACAACAAAATGGTTATGCAAATATTGGAACATCAGCCTCGATCATACTCGCTAATCCAGACCTGGGAGAACTGGAAGAAAGAGAGGCCACTTGTCAATATGATGTGATAGTGACAGACGAGGGTAATGCAGGAAATCAACACACTATTTACATCAATCCTTTCAACTGAATTTGAAAGTTTCTGCATATCAGAGTGATCTGTTGTACAAAACGTCATTTACGTAATTTAGAACATGTAGAAGTAGGCCTACTGATTGTAAAATTATTTTTTTGTTCGAAAAACAAAGTCAAGTCTTTGTTATATACAGTACTAGCGGTATCACGCCCAATGCTGTAAGGAGTGGCGGGGCCCATTTCCGCAAATTATAGCGCCTGGGCAATATACTTCAAAAAAAAATGTCGCAGCAGTGGCGAATTCCTGGCTACACTGATTTGACTGACCCGGGAATCAAACCCAAAACCTTCTGCGACGATAGCGATGCCTTTAACCAGCAGCCAACCGGTCGGTAGGAAGTTAACATAAGAATTTTAAATAGGGTGCTTTTCATCACTCTCACGACTTTACAACTTCCGTCGATAAAATTAGCTTATTGCCAACAGGCTTCCGCTAACGAAAGACCTAGTCTTTGTTCAATGACGGGCAACACGTTAACAGCTGAGCAGAGTGATGATAATAACAAAAGTAAGAAGCATAAAAGATGAAAAAAAGTGTTGCTTACTCGTACACATTTTGACAGCGCTTTACTTACTTTGTTGATACAATAAACTTGTTTTTATAGACTTAGTGTACTGGTTTGGTAAATCGGGTAGCTTTTACTCGACATTATGGCGTAGGTGTCAATTAAATTCGGGTGTTGCAACCATGCTCCTTATGTTACTTTTCTTGACCTTCCACTCTCCCCTTGCATGTTACAATGTTTATCGTTTTGTGGCTTCTTCTTCTCTTTTCTCGTGGGGTCCAATTATACTGTATATAATTTTTGTGTTGACGGTACGGAAATAAAAGACACTAACTAACAAACTAAACTATGCTTGAAATAAAGGTTCCCTTTTGTCGATGGAAACTGGGTACATAATGCAAAACTAAATATATGTAGATAATATATTAACTGCCGCGGCATTATTTTTAGCTTTATTTCAAAGACAATGCTAGGGAACTAAACTTAAATGTTGTCATTACCAACAGATTTTTCGCTCTACTTCTTCAGCTCGACCCTCTCATTCTGACATTTCTGCAGTTTCATTACTGTAAAATATCAAATCTTTCATACAGTATGTTCGTGTTATGACGACAAAGCGTGTAACGAGTGGTCGGCTCATCTCCACAGCTTAACACCTGGTGTGAACACAGTTCTGAAGAATCGTCGGAGCGGTGGCGAGCCGTTGGGGAGACTGTGCCCGATATGATCGGCCCGCAAATCGAATCCCAGATCTCCGCACCAATACCGATGTCTCTAACCACTATGCTAACCAGCAGATTCGCATTTCTGAAATATGAGAGTCACGCTGGAGTAACACGAATTTGACGCAGTACTACCAATATCTCAACATTAATTGAAAATTTTCCAGAGGGCATTATCAAGATTTTCCCAGGGTATGGCATGACAAGCATAGAGGGCAATTTCACTAAAAAATTACACAATAAACTAAATGCTCAAGTACGCCACTAGCCAGGAGAGCATATGGCCCCTTCAGCGAACAGCACCTTTGCTATTACCGCAGCAATTTTTCTGCGTGTAATATCATACTGTATAACTCGAAGCGAAGTTTTGAAAAAAAAGTCATTGCAAGTGAAGTATGTACGTTTTTCAATCAACTGTATATCAAACAAACTTAAAATAAAACAAATTGAAAAGCAAGATCAAAATATCACGCAGAAATCAGCTGATATAGATGTCACTCCTCCAACCCTGTAACCACTTTATTAGGAGATACAGTAGCCTTCTCTCGCAAACAGCGAATAAATGCTAACAAATGCGATAAGTTTCCCATGGTTTATTAAACCATATTTGCTTGGACGTAATTTTTTTACTCATCCTTATAAAGCAAATTTGCTCTGTTTAGATCAGTCAGTGGTTTTCAACATTTTTAGTTCATGGATCATTTCCAAGCTTTTCTAAATATATGCGGACTCATGTCACACATAGGTATGAAAACAAGATCATTAGATGACAAAGCATTATTTACTCTGAACTAAGGAATTTGGAAGCTGTAAAAGATTTCGAAACCATTGATTTGGAAGCCGAAACTTTACATTCATACCAAAAAATCGACTACGCGAAATAAATCGTTTCGATTTTTTTCATTTTGTTCAGTTCGTTTTTATTGCAATTTTATCCGTTTTTTTATGTTTTTGAGTGACTTTTTGTTGTCAAAATGTAATCCTGCAGCTGTGAATTCCTGCATTCCTTTATGTTATGCTTTCTAGCATTTTTCTTCTTAGTTTTCATTACAAATGTCCCACAAAGCTTCAAGGTGTCTGTACATGTATGTTCAAGAATTTGACAATGTCTTTTCCAGGAGTCTAGACCATTTTGAAACTTGCCACTCTGCCATATCCTTTTTTGTAACACCCGGTATATTACTTGGTTCAACTAGTAAATGCTGACAATATGCTCGCGAATGTTTTGTAGTACCCGGTATATCACTTTTAATTCGTAAACGCTGATAATAAACTCGCGAATTCGTAGTCGTAGTCCTACGGAGCCAGAGTTGGACGCTGACGGTTTTTCTCGGCTTGAACCTGACACCTACAGTGCGAACCCGACGAAAGAATCCAAAGCCCGATTTCGGCCCGAAATACTCTAGTGTGCAAATATAGGCCTACAAGTTACACTGGGCTGATCTATGCCATTATTGCAAAAAGAAAAAAAATAATAATTCAAATAAGTGCTTGCTACAGAATACAGATTCAAATAAGAAATACTGCAAAAATACAAAAAAAAGATATAAAGTATTTTGCGTTGACATGCTGAATATCAGCCTGAAAAAAGCCCGAAATAATTCAAAAATCACGGCCCGAGCCCGACCCAAACAGCCCGGCCCGAGTCCAACTGTGGACGGAACGATGACACGCTGCGATCGGCCAAGTGGTCGCAAATTTGCTTTTTAACCCTTACCTTACCTGTAAGTTTCGCGGACTCATACACGCTCTTCCGCGGATTCAATGAGTCCGCGGATTCGGGGTTGAGAAATGCTGGTTTAGATTGTAAACTTTTTGCTAAAACTTTACTCATGCATTTCCATCACTATTCCCTATCCTTTCATTCTGGTGACATCAGGCACGTCAGGCTATACGTAAAATGCAGTAGTTTTACGCAAATGAAGGAGTAAGTTACAATATAGACAACGAAAAGATTGCATTGGTTTTTAACGTTAATACTTGTTTGTAGACTGATTTAATTGCTTATTATTGAAAGCATTACGTTTAGACGGCAAAGATCCTACAACAAAACCAGAGGCGAGCCGGGGATCAAAACAGGATTTGGCAAAAGGGGGAGCACAACCGGGGGTCTGGAGGCAAAGCCTCAGTCGCCGGAGGCTAAGAGGGTCTGCATGGAGGCTACACCCCCAGCTGCCAACGAATTTCTGCGGTTTTCACATAAAAAAACACTCATTTTAGCACACTTTTTTAACGTAAAAGAGCATGCAGTGAGTGCAGTCACTATAGACAATGCAAAAATATTTTTGCAGCTTATGTCTAAAAGCAGAAGCTTGGCTAAAATAAGTGAAAGGAGGCTGCAACCATTATTCGTTTGGAAATTATAGACTGAAAGTTAGGTTTTAGCATCTTTTTGGGCCAAAGGGGGGGAGGCTTGGCACCGTGCTTCCCCTGCGTGCGCCTATAAACTAAACATTAGTTTATCTTTAGACTATATATTCTCTTGTGTAGATTTTGAAATTATTGCCATGCATAAGGGCACAGGTCGCGCACGTGCTTCGAGTGCAAAATGCAATTGCAGGAAAATTCAGCTCCGCATGTAGTAGACTTTGCCTCTACCTTTTTGTTGTTGGCGTTAATAGTGTCGACAGGTGACGAAGTTTGAATCGATTTTGGAGTGTTTGTTCCGCGGTATTTTTGCACTGCGTTGCTGTGAACGTTAATAATTTTCTCCAAACTTATTTCGGTTTGTCCTCGGTAAGTTTTTAATCGGGGAATGACTGCATTTTACGTAAATATGTGGTTTGATAATGAATACTACTTCGCACGTTAATGATTCTATCTCAAAAATTTCTTGCATTGTTTTTTTTTTAACAATTCAATGAAAACAATCAACTGTAGCGTAATATCAAAATCAGTAGGCGATATCACGACTTAGATCAGCATTGATGACGTAGCAATCTGCTTTGCCTTTTCATCACACTTTCTATAACCTACCACTTCCGCGGAAGACCAATCAATCTTTTGGAGCGTGATGACTCTGTGACGCAATGATGTAACAGTACAATAACGTTGTGACATGAGGTAAATGAATAAACATTTCTAGTCCCAACGGCAGATAAGCACCTACAGCAATGTGGTATTTTTTAAGTACCGGTACTTAAAACTGAGCTTTATGACAAAATTTTATGATACGCTTGATTCTAAATTTGATGGCGCTTTAAATACGTTTAATATCCTTGTTGGTCTACGACGACTAAAACTGTCTCGGCCGGATAGGGCAGGAGGGCTAGGATGTGCAAGACATGTGAGCTCTACATACGTACACGACAACGACACACGCCACTGTAGATTTTGCACTCCTTTTTTGCGTATTCTGAAGTTCAAAATTTCATCACGTGAGCAATACAACTTTTAAAGCAAGATGGCACACGTCACACTTTCAAATGCTTGCAACGCGTAAAGTTGAGAACTTCTGGCATTCTTCCTTTAACCGTGCCAACTGAGAATTATGTTTTTGTTTTTAACTATAGCAGAACGTTTTCAGCAAAATAAAATACTAGGTTCTTTTATGGCGCATTATTAAAGCAACTTCAATTTTACTCCAAAAAAATGTTGCATTTTTAACTCGATTGCATTAGTCTTACCATAGCATGTCATTTTCTGAAGTTTTCACCACGTTTTCAGGCGTTACACTAGGTAACTATGACTGGTCTTGGGTGTAATTCGAATGAGTGTTGAACCTAGCCTACCAACAGCAAAGCGACTTGCCATTGCTACAGCAACTTCTACAAACATTTCCAAACCTTACGTCTGATGCACTTTGATATGTAATTTTTCTGGGTTCTAAAAATGGTCTCGACTATCAAGGTGATTATTGATAAGGGTATTATGCTATAGTTGCGAACAAAGGAGGTGAAACTCACGGTTTGAATACTTTATCGTTTCCACGTAACAATGCAGCTTCAATAGTCGTAAAGAACTTCTTTATTTCAAGTTGCAACTCCATAACTATACTCCACACCATTGAGCGTACTTTTCCACACAACCGGCCAATTTACATGATTAGTTTGATTACCATACAGAATTAAAACATCGATCGCTACAGCATTACACCAACTCTTACGTATTGTGTTTCTTAATTTTAAACCTAATGATAGGCTCATATCATGCTCAGCACTTCGAAAAAATGTTAACTAAGAACTCAAAAGCTCCTAATAGGGTTATAATCGGTTCTTACAGCATGTGTTATAGAACAAAGCGAGCCATTTTTGGTTAAGAAACTATTGAGTTAATGTACTAAAACTTTTTTAATTAAGCTTTTCAACCTTTTAGTGTTCTTGCAGTTGCATTGCGGTGGCTTTAACTTCTAGATATCTGAAGAGGTGTAGGCTATAACAAGAAAATAATTATTTATATGACTGCCAACTGTAAAAGTTCTAATAGCGCAATTAACAGTACCGCTAAAAGAGATGGTGTTTTTTATATTTTGCATTTAATATGGTCATTATTCATTCTCATATTGTCAAAGATTTAAAAGCTCTTTTCATATTGAAAGGCAGTTAATTATGCTAGTGACGTTATCTTTCGGTTAGTGCTGAACAGAAAGTGAAATAGAGAGCAAAACTTGCCGGGTACGGTATTTGAAGCAGTGCTTTCATGAAACAAGCAGTGCTTTCATGAAACATGAAAGCAAAAGAGAAATTATTACAAATGCATAAAAATAGAAAGTAATAAAATTTATCGCAAAACGAAGCCAGAGTGAGAACGTAATCAAAACAAGAAACAAAAATACTAGCAATTTAAATATAATTAAAGTTTGCAGAATAAGGCGAAGGTTAAACCAAAATTGCTTTGCTAACTTTTATGCTAACCCACGACCAAGCCCCAAAATACCCTGGCCCCATGCCAGCAGTAAGACATATAGAACTTTCTGAAAAGTATATTCAAATGTTTAAGCGTATGCATCACTGTAATGCTCTGGCTTATGCCTCCAATCATTAAGCAGAGACCAAGCAAGTTTACACAGTTATTTGATTGGTGAAGTGTCATTGTATTCGACAAACAGGTACGTGCAGACAATTTCTACATAACTTTTCATTAAAAGCTAAGTTTTAAATTATAGAGCATTTTCCCGCTTGCTGTAAAGAGTAAGGTAATGCTGTAAGGCAATAATAACAGCTCAGATGGCCGAGTGGTATGGAGCGTCTGTCTCTTGAGCTGTTAACTCGGGTTTGATTCAGAGTCGAAATGACTTCAAAATTGGTATTCACAGCTTCCCTGCTTGACGTTCAGCATTAAAGGGACAGTGTGAAGAACAAGCCGGCAATTTTACTAGTAGTGCCGTTGAGAAAAGCACTTAGCGGGATTCCCCCATCTTGGTATGGTAAATAGATGGCTGGCAACTTCTAAACGAGCTGGTATAGCGCATTGATCGCTTTCTCGTGATAGGAGAATAAATATGCAACTAACTAACTAACTAGCTGTCAAAAACAGAAACGTTTCGTGGCTAAGTTCGCTTAGGAATAAAATAATTAAGTTACCAGTCGTTTAACAAACAACAAATATGCAAACAATTTTCTGACTGATTTTTGTAAAACAGCTTAAAGCAAAACTAGTAAGTTTTCTCAAAAGTATCAATCGAAATTAATATTTAAGTTAACTGTGTGTTTTTACGTCACGACTTGAAAAGTGATTTACGTAGACCCTACCGCACAATACAAGGATCATCATAGTTATTTTAAATGAATAATATGTGAAATTTTCATAATCGTTAACTCTGTTGCGTTGAATAAGCATCAAACGTCCGAATGAAAGTTATAAAAGCAGCGACTCAGTAAAGGAAATGAAGTTTCGACATGGAATTTTTTCATGCTATTAACATTTTGAACAAAATTTTATTTCCTTAACTTTTCCTGTTACAATAAGCGTGTAAACTTCGGCGTATTATCTTGTGATTTCTCAAAAATTAGCCATAAATTGAACTTCAAACTTCGTATTATTTCACGTGACTTTAAGTCATAGGAATTTTGCTTCGTGACATAACACCACAGTTAAACCGAACAGTGACAAAGCTGAAGTTGTAGATAGTGTTGCTGAATTTGACGTGACATGAGCAGATAGCTTATTCAAGTTAATATTGACTGAATGGCATAGCTTAAGATTTTTTAAAACAACAATTTATAAAGCACACGGTTGCAAAATTTAGCTAGACTAAATGTTTAAGTACTAAGAATTAACTAGAAGTGAAAGAAACAACTCAAGATATTCATATAATTTTACCAGGAAAAAATACTGCATTTCAAAAAACGATAAATGTGAAATAAATACTAAGATCTCTTTTGTTGTTATAACTCCAGTAAAACGATTATTTCTCTTATCTATATACACAATGTAACAGATATTTGAAACAATTAACCCACTTTATTCTGAAAGTGGTTTACTGCCACCGAAAGTCGATAAGAGTACAGCAAGCAATGCAGTATACTTTGGTGAAAGCTTTTGTGTAAGTAAAAAGAGAAGAAATTCAAAACGCTACAGTCAATAGTTCAGTTACACGACAGTTATTGAGTGATTGGAAATTTAGCAATGAATTTACAGTATTATCGGTAGTAAAATTGCGTTTAAGATTTAATTGGAGTATTTGCTGTCATGTACTGTACAACGCAATCAACAATACAGTGCTCTTCTAATTACAGGTGAAATTTAGACGTAAAAAGTTTTACAATGTGTGAAAACAACGATTTTACATTTCAATTTTCCTTCGATCAGCTCAGTTTTAGAGACGCAGCTGATGCATGTAGACGCAGAAGAGGAACACTGGCAAGAGATGGCTTAGGTTCTTTAAACCGATGCTTCTCTGCTCAAAACAAACATTACTGGATTGATTATGTTGAAAACAGAAGTTGCATGCAAAGTGGAAGTGGTAAATATAGCTGGAGTGGTGAAAACGAATGCAGAAGTCCTAGCTTTGTTCGAATATTTGAAACAGTGACAAATAACAATGAATGTCAAGCGTTGCAACTGTCTGTGCAATTTAACAACCCTACAAGTCGCCCTCAAGCTTTCGAAAGAAACTGCGATATTACAGCTCATTATATTTGTCAAATACCTCGTCCTACCACAACAAAACCAGTAACTACCCCCACGTCAAGAAAAACCACTACTACGACTCAAATAACATCGAGGACTACTCTTACATCTTTTCCAACAGAGTCCGCTGAAGCAATGTCTTCCGAAGTAACTGGTATCAATCCTGGAGTTATTGCAGCTGTAATAATATGCTGTCTTTTGCTACTAATGTTACTTATTTTTCTGTATCTATGGCGATGCAAAAACTTTGATCTTAAAAAACTTAAAAGCTTGGCGATATCAAAAAATAGTACACCTACCGAACCGATTGCAACAAACTACTCAAGTACGACAGAAAATCATTTCTACCATTAGTAAGTGACAAAGTATAGAAATTTGTAATAATAACTAGCGAAATAAATGAAACCTGTAAATGTGAAAACAAGCTGCCAATTTCACGCTAACGCTGCCTTTGCTTTATTGGTTTAAACATAATTTGAATTTTATGAAAAGCCCACTGCACTGGTGTAATAGCGTTTTGCAATGTTGAAGCAAACCCAATCTGTCAAATAAACATGTAGCCTTTGAGATGATAAAATAGTCAGGTATTTGACAAAACCTTGGGCTTGTGGCACAAGTCTATTTAATGTCTTCATGAAAACTCTTTGCAGTATTATTTGATTTGATGAATTAACAAATTTTTTGTGACAATGTAAAACTGTGTATTTCTTAATGATGTACAAATTTTACATCAGATTGCATGACAGAATTGTTTACTGTTATTTCAAGACGAAATTGTTTACGCGATTCATTAACGTACTTTTAGAATTCATTTATTGTTTCAACAGAGTACAGTAATTTACTTGTTTCTTCTGAATACGTTTTAAACTTCTTTGCATGTGTAAAGTGGAATAACAATTTGTAGCAATAATCTCCTATAAATAAAGCGATTTGATAAAAGTTACCATTTGATAAAAAAATATTGCACATTTCAATATTTCGTTCATGGCTCTTCAGTCTTTTGCCATTTTTTTATTCGAAATACATGCGCTAATCATAAGGAAAGATTATCACGTGCAAGGTTTTAAATGTTACCTTGTAGAACAACTTCGGTATGCTGTTTTGACATCTAAATAACAGTCAACATTTATAGCCCTTTAATTCACAAACGTTTATGTTGCTTTAGTGTTTCACCACTACCTAATCCTGAGCAAGAAGATCCTGCCAGTTCACATGGTTACGAATATATCACTCATCAACCAAGTCCAGCGGAATACCAAATGGCTAACGATGTCAATGTTTCTGATTATCAAGAAATTGACGACATTTCATTTACAAGTGTTCAAGATCAGCCAGATATTCAAAACAACGAAAATGCTGTTGGGGTGTACAGCCTGACGGAAGATTATCAAATCGATGTTGAAGCTGCTGAAGCAAATTATGGAAGCGTCAATACGGAACAGAAACCAACCCAGATTCCATCAACATCTTCAAACGTGGGTGCTGATACAGTTGAATATACAACAGTTCGTGCTATCAATGAACCAAATCAAATATATGCTGTGGTGCACAAACCAAACAAATCGTAGGACGATACTTGATTTTGCATGAGGAAGTTATTTCGGCAATATACGCTTGAAAGAGCTAAGTTCCTGTAAAAGTCATAAACGGTGGAAATATTGTCACGGTTTGCTAAATAAACTGAGCTACAGTAGATGTTGTTACAACGCGGGAATTGTTCAAATCATCAACAGAGATTGCTCTGGGTTTTAAATCACGAAATACGTCAACTTCTTGGTGGTTAATAAAATATTAAAAGCAGTCATTGGACCTCTAGCGTAAAAACATAATGCATTGCGTCTCAAAAGAGTACTAATTGTTTGCTTGATTAAATCTGGCAAGCTGCCGAGCTTAAATTTTTGAGAATAAGCTGACTTGTTATCTTTTACGTCAAAATGACGTCAATAAGCGTGATGCTTTGCACGCACCATGTTTAAAAATTTTCGACATTACAGCGTATTGGGAAAGCTTTGAAATTTTTGTTACTTCTAAGAATGTGCATAAATTCAGCTTCCAGCATTTTGCATTACAACGTATAATAGCAGTGTTTTCAAATAATCAGAACTTATTTTCATGTTAAAAATGACTTCTTGAAAAGAAAAGAAAAACATGACGCGAAGTGCTTGTTTATTTTTATGTTGCAGCATTCATTTGATATTTATGATTTTTTGCATTTCACTTTTTTTTAATAGATTGTGTTATAAACAACGTCTGCCGGTGCGTTTCCGTGACGTTTGAACAATAATTGCTAATCTTCAAAAAAAATACCCAACTCATATTACTCCAAGTACAAATGATTAAGTATTGGTATCATTACACCGGCCTACCACATACCTTAATACTACTGCTGAACTTAATACTACTGCTGCTGCTTTGTATAACTATTCATTAAAGTCACCCACAGCGTATTGCATAGCATCAAAGTATTGTAGAGACTTAGTAACATCAAAACTCGACTGCAATTAACCATAACATCAGTCGTTTTTAAACTACTTATATATAAAAAAAATTGGCTATGGTTATTGAAATTCACTGCAGGATTACGAAAAAAAGAAAACGGATTCCAGACTTAGCCATCAAAATTCCTCTTCGCTGCTACGATTTCAAGCAGGAGGCTGCATTAATATTTAAAAATTGCTGCATTGGAGTTGGCGGTTCACTTTTATGTATCTCCGATGTTTTTTCCATTAATTGAAAGTTTAATTATTTTATGACGTTACATCTGTCGTTGTAGCGCTTTCACGTATTAGGAATAATTTTCTTTATGTATTTGGTGTAAAACCATGACGTTTGCAATTATGTGTTCGTTTGAAAGATAGAACGATAAAATTAAGCATGGAACTGTTTTGAACGAAAAACTGGCAACATTAACAACTTTCCAGTAATGCGCAATTATTTAATTCAACTTTGGAACCGTTTTTTCATAATTTTATAACATCGAGTAAGCTCTGGTGTTTCGTGAGTTTCTGATTGATTGTTCTGTATCTTACTTCTTAGTCACAGCATTTTAAATCCCCCAGACGCAAAAATACGGGGTAATAATTTCTTGCAATGATGTCATTATCATAAGATACCATTGTGGCTATATAAGCATACGTCTAGTTTGGTGAACTTTTGTAACCACCCGTTTCTATAAGCTAAAAACAAACAATAGAGAAATCAGACTTTAACATTTTGCCAATAAAACCAGACGGATCAAAAACAACTCAAAACTGATGAAATATCAGCATACAATGAAATTTGAGTTTATATGCTTAGCTATGTTTTGTTTTACGGAAATTATTAAGGGGTTTCATCCTTTTTAGCGAAGGTGTTTGTAGCATTTCCTTGATTTTTATATATGAAATTATTATGCGCATGTTTATAGTATATGATTATTTTATGAATGCTATTAAAGCTCACTTCAATGTGCAACATACTGTATTAGAAGCTCGATGAAATGACTCTATTGCAAAACCATACACAGGAGTATCTTGCACAAATAGCTCAATAATGCTCGTGAGTTAGCTCCAGAATATGTAGAGAGTGAAATGAGAAGAACTCAATGCAACAATTTTGCCAATGATGGCGGTGACACAACCGATCAAGTCACAGCAACTGATTGATTGTCCGTCAAGAGTTTGGGGCGTATATTAAAGAGTTTAAATCAGCACTCTGAGCTTTACCGCTTAGCACAACGGAGAAATATGACAAGTTATGATCTACCGGTAACCGTTTAACGTGTTGTATGGCTGGTACGCAAGCTTAACTGCACTCTATTCCCCACCTAAAATACGCTTCACTGATTAATGAAGCATCTCGCGTTAGAGCGTTTTGGTCCATGGCTCAATAGTGTCCTCTTCACAACGCCTCACCTAAGAGTGGGCTAGCATCCTGGATAAAGTGCATGGTCGACCCGTCAGGTTTGTTGATGCTCCCAGAAATCATAGTTCCGTATTTTGCTAAAAATATAAAAAATATCTAAAAGGCTGATTAATGTTAATATTTTTTCATGAGCCATCAACATAGACTGTAGAATATGACAGCAAGCCAGATCAGAAGTTTGTCATCCAAAATTATCGTTAAATGAAAACTTTTACTGCATAAAAAATAAAAAAAAAAAACAGCAACAAAGAACTAAGTAGTCACCTATTTTGCAAGTGTGACAAATGGGCATTTTTTTCGTCAGCCTCGATCACTATTTATTTAGGTCTACTCTAGGTATTGTGTAATGTTGTGATTCATTGCACTTTGCGCATCCGAAATTTCCGTAGCGTTTAACCAACCCCAACATGAATCTAAGTGATGATGCGCACTAAATCAAAAGTCATTACAACACGAATGACGTGATTTGCTCTGTAATAAAAGTGACATCACAGTACGAAAGTTAGGCCTATAGTGCAAGAGGGTTAACACTACGGACTATTTCAAACTTTCGGTTTGCATTTGCCATTCTAACTACGATATAGTCCGTAACACACTAAAAAATAATGTTAGATAACGAACTTTTATGCCTATTCATAATTTAAAACATTTAGCCGATGTTTAATCATGGTCTAAGCCAGGGTTTTCCAAACTTTCTTGTGCCACGGACCCATTTTTGCGAATCAAGTTTACCGCGGACCCCATTTTTAGTTGCGTTGATTTTTCACCCATCTGCTATAAAAGCAAAATGCGATTAAATTTTTTGATTGCCGTAGTGTTTTTGCTGTTTACAGTGTGTTTAATATTTTGGAATATTGGCATTGGTGCAAATCCAGGAGGGGATAGGGGATGTATACCCCCAATAATCCGGCAGCATACCCCCAATATTTTTCATGGAAGAGGAAAATTTCCCATACCATGTATAGTAAACCTCGAAAAATGATCAATTTTGCTGCATCATCCTCCATACTCGACAGAAATTCGCATCCCTGGATATTGGTTAAGATGGCTCTTGGATCATTAGCGGTGCGCAAGGTCTGGGGGCCGATCCCCGGGCCAATCAAATCAGACTCAGCGTCGCCAACCGCAGTTTGTCATCATTTCGAGGGTTCTTGGGAGTCGAAGCTGTATTGCACAATCGCTAATAAAGTCACAGTCGCGGAGATGGGTCCCGCCACTCGTTACACGCTTCTGCGTATTACCGCAAGCATAATACTGTAAAGGTTTAATTTGATTTTACATTTACACATTTGCAATGCTTTAAATTATTACTTAGCTCACCAACAGGATGCAAAAGAAAGTAGGCCGTTAAAGCTTTCATCTTATATCTTATAAACTTATATCGTAATAAGCTTGAATTGAGGTCTCTCTAATCTATAAGTCTATCATCTCTGCTCGTGCGTTTAACTTGTCATTGCAATTCATAAACAATAAAAGCAAGAGTATCATAATCCATGCCTAACTGTACTAATTACTCGACAATCAAGAGATAATACTGTTAAAGAAAAAATCATTCTGTAAGATTTTCAAGCGCTACAGTAATTAAATGAGTTTAAAAATTATTTATAAGTTCTAATTTTTTTTTTATTTTTTGCAGGGGGTCCGTGACAAAGTTGCAAAAAATAAAAAAAATTAGAACTTATAAATAATTTTTAGACACATTTAATTACTGTAGCGCTTCATTCAGTTCTCAGAATATGCTGAAGCAGCGATTCTTAACCGGTGGAAATGTCTTTCTATCCGAATGAATGAACAATTGGCAAATTTCTCCAAAGACAAAAAATTTTGTTACAAAAATGTAGTTTTTATTCAATAACTTAACCTACTGCCCTAGACATTGTTTTGTAACGATTATTAACAAACGCATTGTTATTCTTTTTTTTTTTCGAAATAGTTAGTAACCCATGAGTTATGAAATAACAACCTACGGTAGGTTAAAGTACTGGTGGTAATAAAATTACATAGGTTACCGGTACTACAAGTAGTCCATGTACATGGGAGCTAGCTGTTAAGTGCGAAAAGACAAAAACATTGAGCCATGTGGTCGTTGATCAAAAAAAATAATCAAACTGCCTGACATTTAGCTCCATTTGCTAACGTTTTCTTCTGAGGAGTGCAAGACAAATAGCTTCAGGGTGACTCTTTTATATCATCGTAGAGCGGGATAGCGCTGCTTCGGGCTATTAGCCCTCATCAGCCGCCCCCAGGTAAGATCCATTCATCTTCCAGAACGAATGATCGTGCCAGGATCACTCATCCCTTCGGATAAGTATATCTTAAAAAATTTAACCTTGCTTTTTTAGTTATTGCTCTTTTATATTATGCCATACTGAAATTTGAGATGCATTATATAGGTAATGTAATGAAGGATTAAGTGATTTTGCACAAGTATGGAACGAAAGCAGGTTGCACCGATTTGTTGGTGAACAACCAGCAAGGTCGCATTAAAGTCGACAATTCGACATTCACACTATTTTTGCTTTGATGTATTTTAATATAATACAGTAATTGCAGTTTGTTTCGGTGTTGTGTTAGTCTTTCAAAACCGATTGGCCATCTATAAAATGTCTCACGTTAACTTTGATTAAAGTATAGTTGGGTGGGAAATTCGATCATAATAAAGGTCTATGTTGGGAAACTGACGAAAAATGGTGAAGAACCACTGGGCTAGAATATCACGTATTTGCATGGGGATGGAATCATTTTTTTTTTACTTGTTATAAATTTAGGGTTCTACTTGGTGTTTATGGAAACTCATTGGAAAGATCATGATTTATTAATGAAACAAGACACAATGCGCAATTTACAGTGAGTTACTGTATAGAATATTCAACAAAATATGCTTCGTAGGTTTATAAACAGCTAAAGGAAAAAAATATGAAAGCGATAACGACTTTGAAACAAACAGAAAAATTAAGCGGATATGGAACATAGCAAGCCAAAAACTTTCAACCATTTTTCAATGCGTCAACGTTTTGCCGAATTGATTTTCGGGAAACGTCAAAAACATTTTCCATCAATTAAACCTACAACATCAAATTAGGACAATGCATTAGCTGCATAATATTTCCAAACAACTTTACCGAATATGGATAACTTCTTTGGCATGCAATTTTGATTAAGCAAAAATCATTTCCGTTAAAACTATAAGCAAGTTATTGGGCCGAGAAATTAACTTGATTTTTCTGCAATTTTTGTCAGTAATTTCTCCTTTGCACCATAAGAACTAATTTTCAAATATAATCAACGGGATTCTCAGGAGCTTAGCAATAATGTGAATGTTTTAAGCACCGAACAATATCTAAAATGATAGACGAACGTCATTGCTACTGTGTTTACCCCACTAAAGTAACTATTTACAGGGTCATCTTCACTGTTAATGATGGGGTTTAACCATTGTAACCAACATCTCCTTCAAGAAGGATAAAAAATCACGCGAAGTTAAATGTGTTTCTCAGGCACCTAGCAGTAATGATACACAGCCCTACGAGAGACAGTTACCGTATTGAAATCCAGCAAGGTGTATGCAAAAGAACCAGCACCAAAACAATGCCGTTGCAACGACCTCGTCCGATCAATAGACTAACAATTGTTTCTGACAACACCTTGCATGCAGCAGGCTGTACACGGTTTCAATCTAGAAAAGCGTCATAAAATGATTTTACCAGAGTACATTAAAGTTTACGTAGCCAATACATGGAGTAAAAAAACAAAAAGCTTATTCTCAAATGCACGAGGCCGCATTTTTAGTAAAGGACCATAAAGTACGTGCAAATACAGACTAATTCGAAGAACTATGCAAAACAACTTTTTGTAACGATGTATTATTGCTACGCGAAGCAATCAACTATTAAAAAAGAAATTCAGAGAGACTTCCAAAACAGAGAATGCTTTTAGAATGTGCGCCTTAGAAAAGATGTGCCAATCGCTATCCGCTCCAGCTGCAAAATGCTTGCCTTAATCTTACTCCAATACTAGACACCGTGCAAAAGAAGAAAAATACCGTCACGTTAATGCAGACAAGGGCAAACTACGGTCCGCGGACCAAATCCGACCCGTTGGCACGTACACAAACTTAAACTTCCACCGTGAGTTGAACAGAAGACCTTTTTTCTTTTAGAGATCATGAATGACAGTGATGTTCAAAAAAAAAAAAGGTCTTCACCTTGTTTTCCAATCAGCGTGCGGCCCGCGGCTTTAACAGTTTTCCAAATCTGGCCCTTCGTGTGAAAAGCTTGCCCACCCCTGCGTTAATGCATAAACTGCTTAAGTCATTTTTTGGAGTTTTGAGAAAAATCAAAAAAAACTGTGATTGCACGTACCGACTATTGCGTCACAAGCGAAATAACAAAGCACGAGAAATTAAATCGTTTCATCGTATACAATACGCTTTAATTGTTTAAAACAACGATTGATTCAAAGTGCAGAAACGTATCCAGGGGGTGGGGGGGGACCGCTTACGTCGCGGCCATCCCGCTGAAATATAAGCTGATGTATATCTGCAGTCAGTGAAACAGTGAAAACAGGACATTCGAGGACGCGTTGACCTTTTTTTTTGGTATTCACTTGATTTTGGGGGGTAAATTGGACGTCGGAAGACGTGAAAATCTTTTTTTTAGTCTTCACCGATAATTTTAGTGGAAACGTGTAAACAGGAAATTGCAATAGTTTTCTCTAAAATGCGTGTTAGGCGATTAGGCGATAGCACTGACGTAGCGCAAAAAGTTGATGCTCAAAATTCAATTTCACCAAAAAATGACTTACACAGTTTTTGCACTTACGTGACAATACACTAAAAATAGTATGCAGCTAGTGAAAAGTTCATCAGTAAAAATCTGAAAGGGCAAAATAGAGTAAATTCACTTCTGAATATTAACATAAAGTGGCCGAGCTTCCAACCATTACCATTTTCTCTGCTAAATGTGGGTAAACTGGTAAGAGTTGTATAACCATTTTACACAACTTAAAGAAAGTACTTAAAACAAAATTATAAAACAAAAATATTTCAAGTATTTGAAGAATATTTAAGTCTTTGCAGCAGTTTTACTTATGATGAAAAAACTGTACATGCTTTCCACTAACTTACCATACATACTGTACTAAACTCATTTTATATTACCGTCAGGTGGCATAAGAGATAATGCGTCAATAAAAAATAGTAATGCTGTGACGTAAACAAACTCATTTACATAGCGACTTTTCGTCAGTCATACGTAGTAACTGGTAAGTGATGGCGAAATACAACATTAAGTTTCTGTATACGGTCATATTGAATTAATCATTTTTTCTTCGCAAAGCTCCTACGCAAATGGTTAAATGTAAGTTGAACAACTCAAAAAAGTTGTTATTGCCATTAATGTCAGTAGTTCCACTTAATGGTTTCAAGTTACTGCTTTTCAGTTACAGCATGAGTCAAATTAATATCATGTACAACAACAGCGACAGTTTCCATTACTCAAAAAAAAAATAAGAGGTAGGCCTTACTTGGTCACTCTGGAAAAGACCAAAATTAACCGCAAAGCAGTTTTGGTGAGAAATGTTCAGCATAGTGAGGGAAAGTTTTTATAAAATACTTATGAATTTTCGCATGGCAGTTTTGCACTCGATTGTTGGGAATATTTTAAACGTTCTTCAAGGTTAAACTATGAAAATTTTTGACGAAATTTCTGCAACCGTTTTATACTGTAGGTATTATTACGAGTACGTGCAGCGCTTATAGCATGCAACGCACACTCATTTAAGAGTCATCAGAGTTTCAATGTCCTCGGTAAAAACGTTAATCTTGGGACGTTAGTCACAGAAATAGTCAAGCTCAGTAAAAGTAAGGATGTTAAGTTGTTTGAGTCATCACTCATGTAGAGTGACGTATAGGATCATTAAGGCCATTTGCAATACTTTAAAGTAAAAAATGCACTATCATTACCCAAAACGACTTCGTACATAACGACAATGAAGAGGTTCTAATTACCACAAAAAAGTTTAATCGTCATCGGAATGTAAGTTAGGTGGATGTAAAATGGAAGCTGCGAAAAGTTGTAAGTTTCAAAGTATTTTTAAATGCAAATCAAGCATATTGAAAAAAGTAATTAAATTAATAACTAGTGAAATAGTCTATTTGTAGTAATGCTCGAATAGTTGGTGGTTAGATTAACAGTAACACAACCATGTAGTTACGACTGATTTGATAGCATGCAGTGGGTTACTTCTTAACTGAGAAAATTTTTGAAAGAATAAGCCTGGAAATGTCTCAGAGGTACTGAGTTAGAAATGTAAGGTTAAAATGCAATGTGTTTTGTAGAATAACTGTGCCTTCGCCATACTTGAACGAGTGGCCCAGGAGCATAGCTAGTGGAATTTTTAGGGGGAGGGTTAATTACAATAGGCCAGAAACTTCAAAAAAATGATCTGTTCAGGTCAAGGCGTCAGGCTCACGCTGTCTTCCCGTATTTTAATTTTTGCCTCAAGTTATTGGTATATATTTTGTTTACGGATGAATATGGACTTAGTTATTTACTGTATCCTTAAGTTCGCTAATCGCTGCCCTATTTACAGTGGCGAAGCTTTGCTGGCTTGAAGCAAAAATGCGTCATTTCGCTTTCTCCCAGTCATGGTGTATCATTTAATGTACAAGTTACATTTTGCATACCTGGCAAATAAAAACTTGATTGATTGAAAATGGCGCAATACTTGCAATAAAGGCCTCCATTGGCATCAGAATATACAACCAAGGATAGGTATTAAAATGATATTCGTTAAGATATCCTAACTTTTTTCCTTTAGGAGTGCAGCATGATTTGAAATCAAAAGCCTTGCAGCCTCCCCGACAGGGCGAAAAGCGTTTTCCAACGTGTATAGGCAGAGTTACCATTTCGTGCTTATTTCTAAGATTTGTGCTTATTTACATGGGCGGTGTCTTAGAAAACTGAAATGTGCTTATTTCTAAGAAACGTGCTTGTTTCTGAATCCCGTGCTTGCTTTTGAAATTTTAGCGGAAAAAATGGGATTCTGCGGACATGAAGACAATTTTTTTTGGTCTGCACCGATGTTTGTGGAAAAACAGGACTCGGTGGACGTGAAATCTTTTTTTTTTTTTGGTCTTCACCGATTTTTCGTGGAAAAACAGGACTCTGTGGATGTGAAGACCTTTTTTTGGTTTTCACCGATTTTTAGTGGAAAACAGGACTCAGTGGACGCTTTCGACTTTTTGGTAACCTAACTGCAGCGTGCTTATTTTTTGGTGTGGTCCGGTGGTAATTCTGCGTATAGGCTATAGCTTTTCAAAGTCATTATAGGTTTTGAGGAAGGCAAAGCAGAATTAAGCTATATCATTTGAAGCCACCATTATTTGTCTTGGTCAGGAAGACGAAAGTAGTATGGAAGCCGTTGAAGTACAAGCCGAATGTAGTATGGAAGCCGTTGAAGCACTATCACTATATTCTGGGCCAGAAGTATTCGTAGCTACTGCTACAACACTTCTCTGCACTCGCTGCCTATCCTTCTACTCAAAATAATTTTCAATTGAACGTTCTTTCCTTTTGGTCGCCGTATTTGATTGCCTGTTTGTGATACAATCTTGCTTTTTCTCTGTTCTTAGAATTAAATGTTTGATCCCAATGAGCAGTTATGATGCAATAATGCTTAACAAGCGCTTTTGTGGAGAAGGTATGTCGAAATTCAAACTGCACAAAAGTAGGTCGTGATAGAAAAGGTGGTAAAGATGAGGAGCTTTTGAAAGAAAGTACTGTATTTTATAAGATTGCTTTAGCCCTAGAGTGCATGACATTTTTTGTGTCTGTTACTGCATGAAAAAGTCTGTTAGACCCCATCGTCCGAAAACAGGGTTTAAGTAAGGCTTTAGTAAAACTATACGGATAACTTGGTAGTTTTAACACAGAATGTGGTGTTTTCATACATCTGCTTGTTAAAGGGCGTTGCAACACTTACATGGGTGGTCAAAAAGGGTACCTCGAGGTCTTTAATGGTGATATAAATTGCCCAAATAAATAGGTTTAGATGCTCTTTAGTTCTTTGAATTTTTTATTATGTTGATGGACTCAGTATCAGTACCTCTAAGCCACGTGAATTGGGGCTGAAAAAAAAAAATTAGAAAAGGCGTTTTTAAAATTAAAAGTCGGTTTCGGGCAAAGATTGCAAAAACAACAGGGGCAACTGCACTGTGAACCTAAATACAGACAAACGTAATCTAATACCGGAGTGCGATAAATATGGGATGCAATTAGCTTAAAAGGAGGAAAAGTACAGCAACGGTAAATTTTTAAACTGGATGTTTCAACAACATAGGTTCAGCTGTCATCATCAAGCAGTGTAAGCAAGCCAGTAAAAACTGGAAGAAGTTTTGTTTCTTTCAGTTTTGTACTGCCTTGCCTACGCAGCTGATGATGACAGCTAAATCTATGTTGTCGAAACGTCCAGTTTTGAGATTTACTTTGGCTGCACTTTTCCTCTTTGGTCTTACACCGTTTTGAATAAAATCCTCATACACATTTCAGCAGTTTTTAACGGAAATTGGCTGTGTTTCACGCATAACGGACACCCCTGCAGCAGTAAGCTGTCTTTCTGTTGGATTGGTGAACGGAATCTCAGGCTACTTGAATAAAGCTCCCGGTTGTAATGACTTCTTACTGCTAGAAGTACTTTTCGTCTGCTCGATATTATAATACTTAGCAATGTCAAATTGCGTTTTCTCAATTCCCTTGCTAACGATATGCACATGAAGGAATCAGTAACATTTCTGGCCTCAATGACATGTTTTGTTGCATTCGTTTATGAGGTTATTTTCAAATTATATTGAACTGAAGATTCAACAGTAATTGAGAGAGATTGCGAAGCGAGCTTGCGCTTTTCGAGTCAGCAGCCAGCCGTTACATAATATGTCAAATACGATCGGCTCTAGCCGCGACTCGAACCTGTCACGGAGGATCTGTCACCTGCGCGCGGTACCGCTAGGCTATGTCGCTGACGACCACATTTTCTACACTGCGTGGCCCGCGATCAGTTGTTGAATGTCTAGTCCTTCTCGGTTTACATAGACACGCTCAACATTTAATACTGTATGATTGAACATCAGCTAGTGTTTCGAACTTCAAAAAAAATATTTAGCGGGCTTTCTAGACATACAGTATATTGAATGCGTGCATGAGCAATTTGGGCATCTGCCTCCAAAAGGGTACAGCTTTTCATTAACAGTCACGAGTTGTAGTTATCTTCACTGGTAGGCCTATCATTTTCTGTCTGTTCTGTCTCAGTATAACAATTCAACATATTTGGCCTTTTTTTTTTCTGGATAGCATACAGAGAAAGCTCACTTATGGCAATCGTCCCTAATTGCCCTATTGGTATTATTTGAGTTCTTCTTGTGGGGCGTTTCAAAATATTTAAATTAGGCGATTAGACATTGTTATGACATTGGAGTTGCTTTGTTTCGAGATTTTATTATCACAACGTTAGCTCAGTTGCAAAGCGCACGCTATCGGTGCGGGCGGTCTGGGATTCGACTCTCGGGCTGGTCAAATCGACTCAGTGTCGCCAACGACTCGCCACCGTTGCGACGTTTCTTTGGAGCTGTGTAGCCTAGGCGCAAAGCCGCGGAGATGGGCCCGCAACTCGTTTCTTCGAAGCTGTGTTGCCCAGGCGCAAAGCCGCGGAGATGGGCCCCGCAACTCGTTACACGCTTCGGCGTAATGTGGCGAGTATAATGAAGATTTGATTTTTGATTTGAAGTTCAGCCAAAAAAAATAGATTTCAGAAAATTTGGGGTTGATCGATTGAAAACTGTTGGAGCTAAGCAAGGCGAAACAGCGCAGGCCAAAGGGTCTCACAGACCTCTCCATGCACTCTAGGGTTAATCGCTTCAGTTTTTCAGTATTTTCACTTCAGATTAAACTTCGTCGAAAAGGAGGAACCGTGCCCCCTCCCCTGGATACGCTACTGGAGTGGCCCAATGTCGTTTACTAGTTGTGAAGCACGCTTATTGTTTTCTGGGATTGCTGCAGAGTTGCTCTAAAAAATAACTGAAATTTTTTTCGTAACATACAACCGAACACTCAACAGTATATACAGCGGAGATTAGAGCTGGCGCTCTTCAAGTGAGCAGCAAAAAAAATTTTGTGTTAAATGCAATGGGCTCGGTCCAAGACTGAACTCGTAATTAAAAGTTTTAACGTAGAAGCATTACCGTTCGCTTGTCCCTTACCATAAGTCTCTATGAGCATACTGCAAAAGATATAAACTCGCAAGTTCTATTTGTTGCTTACAGCACTAATACATCATTGAAATAAGGTTGAAATTGCCAAATAGCCAAGAGAACGTCTTGTTTTGAGCTGTAAACTCGAGCTTCGAATCTACCTTACAACTCCAGCAACTTTTTATTGCTCCTTCATCAGGCTGAAAAAAGATAAAAAGCTAGCAACGAATTTAGATACTCCAGCAACCATGAAAAGAAACGCGTAGAAGCCGAGCGTCCTCTATGCAATACCGTGACCGTAATTAGCTTCTCAACTATTGTAAAACATTTTGTATTTAAGCTGTAATTTAGCAACAGATTTGCGTTTCTTAATAATAATCAAGTTTATAATTTACAGAAAATCATTTTTTATTATTTTGACCATCTTTATAACTTTTCAAGTTTGGCGAGAAACTAGCAGCGTTTTTAAATCATTTCTGGTTTGAAATATGACTCGATGTACGGAGTGCATACATGATGGGTACTCATACGAGTTTTCCCGCAGAACCGCTAACTTCTATGATGCTTCAAGAAGATGCTTAAAAGAAGGCGGCACTTTGGCCAAGTACTTGGACGATGACGCGTATATCAAGCTTAACAAATGTTGTAGAACCTCGAATCAATACTGGATTGGATTGGTAGACAAAGACGAATGTTCGAACAATCTCAATGGGTCGTACAAATGGGAGGGTGATACAACATGCTCAAATGCACGTCCACTAAACGTAATAGATCAACCAAACAACCAAAGATGCCAAGCTGTTACAATTAGAGTGCATCCAAATAGTGGGGAAGGATCAATTCCCAGCGCTTTAGAAACTGACTGTGGCAACGCACAACGCTACATTTGTCAATTTCCAGTATCCTCCACTTCTCCCCCACCAACTAGTACCAGATCTCTTGAGACGACCCAAAAAATAACGACAGGAAAAAGTTTACTGACATTTACCTCTAAAACCAGTACTTATTCTTCTTCACTTACTACTACGACCACATCTACTCCTGTGGATGCGCAAGGAGCTTTCAATGCAGGACTAACTGTTGGTTTAGCCATTGGGGGTTTGGTCTTGCTAACCGTTGCATTAATTCTACTAGTTTTTTGCCTAATACAAAAAGGTTATTTGAAAAAAATGAAAGACTTTGGAAACAATAACACGTCAGACATTGATGCGCCGCAATCGGATAAATTTCCAAAGGATAACCAAGTACAATCCAATCCACTTTATAATAGGTATGATGTATAAAAATTATTGATATCTATATCATTAATAAGAATGTAAAGTATGGCTGCACTGGCGCTACAAACATCGATGGAAAATTGTGGCGAAAAAGTGGTGTTTCAGCAAGCAATCAGCATGTTTTTGTAATTTCCTACTTGATTCAGTTAGTAATAAGCTAATTATAATTTTTGAGATTTCGCTTCGGGTTTTCTAATACCGTTGCAATTTTTGAGAGCTTGTTTTATTGTTCTATTGTCAATTCAAATAGCCTTTCGGCAAATGGTGATAAAATGGCACGTTATGATGTTGTTTTAAGCAATTTTATGTTGATATTATTCAATTGATTTCAGTGTCATCTCAACCCAAACAATATCTCAAGATGCTATTGAAGCATACAATGATGGTCGTCAAATAATCGAAACAAGCCTTAGTCAAAATAATACGTATGAAGTAATAAAACAAATGGAGATGAACCCATATCAAATGATAGAAGAAAAACCTAAAAACAAATCCCATCCATCCGTTCATTATGAAATCGATGATGAAGAGGGAATATACAACAAACTTTACTTCCCTACAAAACAAGACGAAGATGTTCGCTGATAGTATGAAGCATTACTTTTGTTATGTTCGTCATTCTTGCTAACATTGCGTATATGTTTTGGTGCTACCAAATAATATCAAACACGCTAGCAGTTCTTTTGAAGTGCTTCCGGAATTAAAGCAATAAAAGTCACTCTAAATGGGCATTGCTTAAATATACTATCATTAGGCTTATTCATGACGAAAATTTTTCATACGAAATTAGGTTTAAGGCAATAAACGTAGAAATCGGTGTCGTCATTAGTAAAATTATTCGGCGAAATAGCAATAACTCATAACAAAGTGTAGCAGGATCTTAAGTGCTTTACGTTCAGTTAAAGATTTTACAAGCACAATCAATTAAATCATGACCTCACTATCATGCACAAAAGTTGGCTTTTATATCAACAACTTCCGGTGCTCCGAAAACGGTTATTTAATACGCAATCAGGAAGCTGAATGATTTAGTTAGAGTTGCGGATATTACTAACGTAATAAGCTTTACACTGATTAAAAAAACTTCGCAAAGTGGTTGTAGAATTATATCGTAGATTCATTGAGTAATAACGAATGTAAGTGCGAACTGATGTCATTAGTATCTTTTCTGGAGCATTTACTCTACGTAGTGCAAAAAACATGATACAAAAAATTGTGCAATATTTCGCAGGAGTAAGTTTTTTGTTAAACTTTGAACTTTACCCAAGTTTTCAGTCGCTTCGATGCCACATGGATGAAATCGACTCGAGCACAATGACAAGCTGTTTTCAGTATTGCATGCATTAAGCGTTTAGGAGAAAGAGTACTTACAATATTCCCTTTCTTGTTAAAAATTTTCGCTAAAAATAAACTCATGCGCTGCGACTTCCAAAATTTCATGATAACAAATTCAATGAAAAGCTGTAAAATTATTTTGTTTACTCATGTCGAAACTTACGTCATGCCATAAACAACTTTTTTTCTTGGTATTCGAAATCTATCCCTTGCACGTCAGTCCAATTGATTTACAGACTACGTTTTTGCGCCAAGAGCTAATTTTGTAGTCTTGTATCTTTTTGTTTCGATATATTTTTCTTTCAGAAATAATTGAGTTCAATCTCAACCATTGAAACATTTCCTAAAACAGTGCATTGTCTGGAATGTATGCATATCTCAAAAAGAAATAAACAAAAATAAATTGAAAAGTTTTTGTTGCGCTCCCAAAAGCATGAAATAAAGTATAAAAAAACGCTTTCATTACATATAAGCAATAAGACTGCACAAAGTGCAATTACTAATTAATTAGTAATTTAATAATTTTTGTGAGTGCTTGGTATAAAGTTGCATGCTTAATTATGACTATTGTTTGTTGCATGTGAAATATACTGTATGTTGATGCTGTGATATTTAATTTGCTTATAATGATATAGTGATTGAGAAAATAAATTTGTATATGTGCAATTGTGCATGCAGTAAAATATGCCAAAATTGAAACAGTTTGGTTTTGGTTTATAAGCGTTGAAGCGATATTGTTCTGAAAAACTTTGACAGATGGTGTGACTAAATTAATCTACGCTACTAATAAGCTAGTTGAATAGTTTCGTAAAGTATACACTTGCTCTTCAAAAATCCCGTATTTAATGAAGCAAAGCAGAACGTGGAATTGAGCAATCATGGAAATCCATTTAATCCAAACTTCATGCTTAATGTTGCTAAAGTATCACACCGTATTTCAGTCCAAGCAGGAAATTTAGACAACGCGTTCACAACAACACACTCTACAAAAACGCAAAAGAAAAAAAAAACAACATGGCTTGTCAGTGCAATAGGCCTATCCTAAGAAAAATGAAGCCCACAGACGGTGCATTCGTGACCAAGGCATTTCAAACAAACTGCAGGAAAAAATTGACAGCAGACTTTCAGAAGTGAACGAATAATACCAGCAATAAACAGCAAAGTTTTCTTGTTTTTTGCGTAAAACGTGCTAACAAACTTAACACACCACAATAACATTACTTCGTAGGTACAATTACAAATTGCGACTTACTTTGATGGATAGTTTCAATACGTTACCCATGAACACTGCTCACGGTTGTTACAAGAAAAACAATATGAAGATGAAACAATAACATTAGTTTTAAATCATGGTTGTAACAAAAAAATAGCCTACACAAACAATATGAAGGTGAAACAACAACCGTAGAGCGGGACAGCGCTGTTTCGGGCTATTAGCCCTCATCAGTCGCCCTCAGGCAAGATCCATTCATCTTCCAGAACGAATGATCTTGCCAGGATCACTCATCCCTTCGGATAAATATATCTTAAAGAATTTAACCTGTGTGGTACGTATCCACTCGTGTGGTCACGTCACCGCGCTGGTCAAATCCTTTACGTGGCCAGGGTGAAGAGCAATAGCTAAAAAAGCAATGTCCTTCCTGGCCTACCGGCGGGAAGTCATGACGACTTCCTCTTGTTGAGTCGGAGGCTAATATCAGGTTTTCATCGCCAACAGACTTCCCGCCTAGGCCAGGAAGGACATTGCTTTTTTAGTTATTGTGAAACAACAACATTAATTTTAAATCATGGTTGTAGGCCTAACAAAAAAATACAATGACAATAATCACCTGAACACTTTGCATGGTGCTTTTATGCAACAAATATTTTTTGTACTGTGCAGTAGCCTAAAATGCGCAAATGCGGCAGAATTTACTGACAGTCTGAATTTACAAAGCCCGAACCATGACAAAGTATTTACGAACTTTGGTCAGACAAAAGAATCGAGAAGTGAGTAACGCTCAGAACAGCGCAATTTATCTATGATAGCGGCCAATGGTCAATTAATCATATACTTTTGCTAATTCCGTCATCACGTGATTGGTAGCGGGTTCTTAATTCGTTTACGGAATAACGAGTCATCTTTTCCACGAACAAAATTTACACAACAGCTCAGATGGCCGAGTGGTATGAGCGCCCGTCTCTGGAGGTGTAGATTCCAGTTATTCCGAATCGGTTCAAACCGATGACTTTAAAATTGGTATTCACGGCATCTCTGCTTGACGCTTAGCATTAAAGGGACAGTGTGCCAGTGTGGGACAAGCCGGCAAGTTTACTTGTGCCATTAAGAAAGTCACTTAGCGGGATTCCTTCATCGTAATGAGGTAGACAGATAACTCGTTATAGCGCATTGATCGCTTTCTTGTGATAGGATGATAAATATGCTGCTAAATTCAAAAATACAACAAACTAGAGACGTCAAGGGCTGATTGTTTTAATATCCGGATCACCTAATGCACGAAACCTTTAGCCTAGTTAACCGTAAGCAGCCCGGCAACTAATCCCAAAAATGTAGCCAAGCACGCCCAAAGCCCATTCTTTTTATGAACCTTTACTCACATTCAACCTAAATTTAAAAATAAATTATTTCTGCACTCAAACTCAAAGGTTGTTAATGGGTCGCCAGCACCCAAGTCAGCAACAAAAGTTAAAACTGGGCCGTTAGAGAACCATTAAAAACACAGGTTAAAAGGCTCGTTAGAGGGTCTCTCAGCGGCCTACAGCGTGCCAATTTTACAACGGACTACCAGTTTACTGTTTGATTATTATTTTTTCGTTTGATAGGCTATTGTGGTAATTGAAGGCTGACTGTGAGATAAAAGTTGCACCTTCCATTGCATCAACAAAGTTACTAACAAACGAATGGAAAGTCAAACACACCATATATTTGACGGAATTATTTATAGCTCTGCGGAACAAAATATTTGTAAAACAGTTACTCATTGCTAGCTTTGTTAAAGTGTTTAATGGTTTTGTAGCTCAAATTTTGCCAGAAAGTGAGTTACGTGTTGGGAAATATTAAAGTTGATGTTGTTGTGTAATTACTTCAGTGCTAGATTAAAATATACAAATAAAAAAGGCAAACATTCTCCAAAAAAAAAAAGTACATTCTCCAAAAAAAAAAGTGTATCCAAAGACATAAACATTATGCCTAATCTTATTTTTTTAATATATTTTGTATTTGTATTTGCTGCATATTTATCCTCCTATCACGAAACAGCGATCAAAGCGCTACACAAGCTTGCTTAGGAGTTGCCAGCCATCTGTCTACCACACCAAGATGGGGGAATCCCGCTAAGTGCCTTTACCAACGGTACAACAAGCAAACTTGCCGGCTTGTTCTCCACACTGTCCTTTTAATGCTGAGCGTCAGGCAGGGAAGCTGTGAATACCAATGTTGAAGTGATTGGTTTGACCCAACTCGGAATCAAACCCGAGTCTACAGCTCCCGAGGCGGACGTCTTACTACTCGGCCATCTAGGCTATTTTACTTAAATTATGTAGACTTATAAGTCATCGCGCCTGCCATCAGATACCTCTATAAAAAAACGCAATCTAGATCCAAGTATTTACTCAATAACACTGCCAAGGTTATCATAATATTTGGATCAAGGGTGTGGTTTCATACAGAGGTATCTTGATGGTAGGCGCGATGCATGCCGAGGCCATTCAAATAAAATTAAATCGGGCATATGAAGATATTTGGATGCACATGGATAGGTTTTCTGTGAATTATTGAGAAATCTTAAATAATGTAAAATACAACTTTTTAGTTGCAACGATTGAACACAGATCAAAAACGGTTTCAAAATATACGTGTAGTTGCTTTTTGCATTCACGCTTTCACGAACTTAAATCGGGCATATGAAGATATTTGGATGCACATGGATAGGTTTTCTGTGAATTATTGAGAAATCTTAAATAATGTAAAATACAACTTTTTAGTTGCAACGATTGAACACAGATCAAAAACGGTTTCAAAATATACGTGTAGTTGCTTTTTGCATTCACGCTTTCACGAACTCGCTTAAGAAATTGCCGACCACCTCAAAGTCGGTGGCAATTCCAGGCATTAGAGTTTTTCCAAAGGCGTATTATTGTATAATTTATGGACTTGCTTTCCACACTGTTTCTTTCAACAGGTAAAATCAAGCAGAGACTGAATCTACCGCTTGAAAAACAAACCGAGCTTACCGCTCCAGGGGCAAATGCCTCATCCCTCGGCCATGTAATTAGTTGTTTTTGACTCTGTCAAGTCATAGCGATTTCCGTTGAAATGCGGTAAACACTCCACATATGAATTTTGATCTTGTTTTGGTTTGACAATTGTCATGTGCTATTTGGTAGTTGGGCAAAGTTTACATCAGTCCAATTAAACATTAAACGATATTAAATATCAAAATCGGACGTCGATTGGGCAAAAGTGAGATAGCCACGTCACAACACTGGCGAAGTCATGAATCTTAAAAAAATGAATAATTGTATAACCAACGGATGATGCTGTAAAAATGCCGAATAAACTTTTACTGCTTAATTTGCATTTAGAGTTGGTGTCATGCAGGTAAAGCTTTCTTCGTACATGGATTGATGCCAAAATCGAATACTATGGTCTACAAACATACTCATTTTTAGGCATTACACAAACGCAACTACGGTTCTTGCAGATAGTGCATACGTCATAGACACACGTCATTTAGATTGAACTTTCGACAATGTCCAACGTCAATACCCTGAGCTTAACCAATGTTTTAAAACAAATCTAATGCCCAAACCACGAGGCCATACCGCCAACAACTTCACGTGTTGTTTTACCATTTTTCACTCAATAAGAAAGAGAATATAATGAACTAGTTACTGCTCTCTGCAGGTGGAATAGAATTTTGAATAAATTCCAACTGTAGGAATGGACATTGTTATAAATATTCGGGGGACAAAGTGAAATCGCCGTAGGTATAGAATACCGCATGACATAACCCACAAAGAAAAAAGAGAAGCGGATAGCTCGCTGATTTGCCAGAGTCGATGCGGCTAAATTCACCCAGGTGCGAGCAAGCCAAAGTAGGATTTCACATCAATATGTGACCATAGGACTGTAGACAAGATACGTTTGCCAACGCAAATTCAGAAACCAGATTCAGATTTTCCTCTGATATCTTCATTTTTATCCTGTCACAGTGAAGTTGCGGAGATACTATACATAGGACTAATTCAGAATCGCTTAGGAGTTGCCTTAGCTTCCATGTTTTCCGGTTAAGTTTTCCTTCTCACTTCTTTTATTCGCTGCTAGTTAATTTCTATCAAGCAGAGGTGATTATTGTGAAGCATCTTATCTAAGATTGCAACAACAAGGCTAGGGTGGAAGTTGAACCATCGACCTTGCGATCATGGGCGTCGTAAAAACGACGCTCCAAACCACTCGGCCACGCTGCAGATTCAAATCAATATTTCAATAAAAATACCTTGTAACAGGAAAAGGTGAAACAGGGGCACCTGAATACCCAGTTAGTCACTTCACTTTCACTTAAATTTTTTAGCCATTAATTTTGTTCGTTTATTTGCGGATGATGAAGTAAAAATTTAAAGCAAAAGTGGTAGAAGTGCAGCACGATATTGTTCAAAAACTTATTGGCTGATTATAAGTTGGCTACTTTAACAAATAAATTCACATTTCGACGCCAACACGTATGTACAAAGCAGTTACATACTGCAAAGACCGCCGTGCAATGGAGCCATGGAGCCATTCTGTTATTGCAAGGCATAATACACATTGAAGGTCGTCATTAAACGATATCCAACACTTAAGCCAGGAAAGTTTAAAATAAATGCACCAGAAATGCAGCAGAGCACTGACTCTGAGACTCTAGCTCCAAGGATCTGGCATGGCTCGTGACCCATTTTCATCTCGATTTCATATAGGCATACTGCCGCCTATAGTGAAACCACAGCAATCATGCCTTAACTCTTAACCCTGGTTTAAATGACCCCTTCACCGCCATCAAGCGGTGGAAAAACTAATGAATCACTCTACTGCAAACGCAAACGCACAAAAATCCACAAACTTTGGAAAACCAACTAATAACCTACAAGATTAAAAATTAAACGTTATTTGCTTTTAAACGTTTTGCCGGTATTACGAACTCGCATTTTTGCTCTGTTTTAAATAAGTTTTACAAAGGGAGTTTTTATTACAATTAAGCTTAGTTCACTCCTGTTTGTTCAGTGAAATGAGTAAGATGGAAAAAAGTGCGAGGACAGCCTATAAGAGTAATTTTATCATATACAGGTTGCTTTTGAAGTTAAGACGTCATTTTGTTATCAACTTCAGAAATGATAATTGGAACTAAGTGCGGAAAAGTCCCTTCCAAGGTACTGTAGCTTTGCAGTGAAAACGTTCACTTGTTAGGAATGTTCAGGATGTAAAACCCTGCTGTATGCACGAAGTATAAAGCAAGTGTTGCGGGAACAATTCTAGTGTAGGTAATTCTAATCGTTTCCGTTTTCAAGAGCTATTTTTGTAAATCTTATATGTGAGGCAATAGAAAACAATCGAAAAGTGGCTGGAAGATGATAATTTGTTGCTTCCGTCTCGGAAGAGCTGGGCATTTCGCAAACGGTTTCGCAAATTCCTCAATTGTGAAATTTGAATTGCGCTTTAAGTAAATTGTTTTACCACTTGCGAAATTTGCGTTGCGCTTTAAAATTTTTTTTTTGACCAATTGCGCAATTTGCGTTGCGTTTTAAGCTAAATTTTTGACCAATTGCGCAATTTGTGTTGCGTTTTAAGCAGAGCTGGGCATTCCACAAACAGTGTCGCAAATTCCGCAAACTCCAGCATTGGCAATGCTGTAGCAAAACAATCCGAAGATCTGCCGGCAGTTGTTGCTAAATCACCTGACGAGTGGGTAGAACGGATCAGAGAGAAAGTGACACCTAATTGTTTCCCCTCTTTACATCAAGAAGCATGGATCTACGCTTTTAAAAAATATAACACCACGGTCTCAAGCTCAGCAGCAGTGGAAAGAGTATTTTCCGTTGGCTCGGACAATTTGCTACCAAAACGAGCGTCGCTGACTGCAGAAAATTTTGAGCACTTTGTGTTGCTGCTGTGGGAGAATGAAAAATGTCTCCTCCAGTCTTGGTTCCTTCGGAAATAATATAATATTTAATTTTTTACCTTCATGAAAGGTTAGATCTGGGAGTTAACTTGTAGATATTTGTTCGTACTATTAGATTTTGAATTTTGTTTTCGATTACTATATTGCAGTGCAAAAAGCGCATATGCACATGCAGTTGTGGTTTGCTATAGCAGGAAACCTTCGAACGGAGCAAGGTCAAAAAAGCTGCCAGACCGAGCTAAATTCCAGGGGCACAGTCTTGCCCTCAACCAGCCCACCATGTTATTATCAACAGCCGCTCATTCGCGAGCCTCATTTACGTGGTGATAGATGAGTCAAAATGACCTGGTGGGATGCAGGGTTGCCTAAGTGGAGGGGCTCGGTCCCCCAGTTCTAAAAAAACTGTTTGTAAGGGAAGCCCAGGGGTAGCTCTTAAAATCGGTCAAGTCCTTAATTGTGAACATTTTTTTTTCGTCAAACATCAAAACTTGATTCCCCAAAACAGCTGCATCCTTCCCATTAATTCTATGAAGACATTGCAAATAAATTGTAATATTTTCTGCATGTTTTTTGAAGCATGGTGGGCAAAGCCATATCAAGGCATTTCTGCAGGTCGGTTTCTCCGGTGGGGGAGGGAAATTTGTAGGAGCCCTATAATATTGTTGTATAAGACTCACAATCAGAGGTTAAAAATTTCAAAAAAAATTGTCAAAAAGTTGCTGGAAAAGCACTATAATTACAATTACATGACGTAAACTGCAATCAAATTTTCAAAGATGTTTCGGGGAGCATGCCTCCGGACCCCCCTAGAGTCATCATTGATTTGTATTCTGCTTCAAACTTGCTCTGGTTTTGCCACACACCGAAAGAAACTGCGTGTATGAAAGTTTGGGGGCGTCCATCTTGAGAAAATTTCTCGATACGTCTCTTGAAATAGTGCAGCCAATGAGGAAAGTTAGTAACCGAGTCGAAAAAGCGCCAAACTGCCCCAATGCTTGCAGATATCAAAGAGCAACATTTGGAGCTTTTTGGGAGGGAGGGGCAACAGTCTTCTTACGGCGCTGGTGGTGGAGCGTGGACAAAAATAACTAACGCCAAAGGGGGCGTGACTGAAAAAGTTTTAAGAACATTTGGTATAAAATAATAGATTTTTACTATTATACAAGGACCCCTAGTTTGAATTTTACCAAGGCACCCCTGGTGGGATGACAACTGCTTCTCTGCGCCGCTCTTACAAAATACTCCTGCTGTCTGACTTTGCTCCGAACAAAGAACGAGTTAGGAAATAAGCCATAGTTAGCGAATTTGATTGCGCTTTAGTTTATGATGAAACTTCCAGTTGCGGTTGCGGTTTATCATTAAAAAAAAAAAACTGTTTGCGCATTATGCGTTTGCGCTTATCCGTTACAAAACTTTAATTGCGGAATTTGCGAATGTGCTTTACCGTTTTAAAAATCTGCTTGCGAAATTTGTGGTTTCGCTTCCACAGTTAAAAAATTTAATTGCGCTATTTGTGGTGGCGCTTTCACAGTTGAAAAATCAAATTGCGCAATTTGAGGTTGTGCTTTTTAATTTTGAATTTTTGGGCGCGAAATTTGTGATTGTGCTCTTTTGCTTCAGAAAACCGTTTGCGGAATTCGCGTTGCGCTTAGTTGATTGTTTTTTAAGTGCCCAGTTCTGCATCTCGGTGTTCTTAGTCTTAACCGTCCCACAACATTGTTTCAAGTCTTTATTAGTAACAATTCATCATCAGTGAAACTGCAATTTTCATTGACTTATAACTTACAATACATACGTCGCTGAAAAAGGCACACAATGGGCGACATTGTATCCAATTCATTTCAAAGGCGTTTTACTTAAATAAATAAATAACTGAGGTAATTTTCAAACTACATTGAACAAAAATTTCAACAGTATTTAAGGGAAACAAGGAAACTGCGAAGTGAACTTGAGTTCTTCGAGTCAACACTCAGCAGCAATCCAGTGCATATGTCAAATGCGATCGGCTCCAGTCATGAATCGCACTCGTCACATAGAATCTGTAACTTGCGCAGTACCACTACCGCAAGGCCATGTCGCTAACAAAAGGTAACAAATAAAAGGTGCTTAAAAGTAGAAAATAAAAGGTAATAAGTAAACTTGACCTTCACAACATATATTCGGGAATTTGATGACTTCATTTCACAGTTTGGATTACTGAATTCAAACTAGGCAAGGGTAGTAAATTTGGAAATCAATTTTGCGTAAACATGATGATGGAGTAGAACCAAAAAGTAACAACGATGTGTTTTTTGTATAAAAATGAAGCTTGGGGAAAACTACTAAAGTTGTGAACAAAGAGCATGAAGTATCGCTTTGGTAACATTAATATTTATCATCTTCATGCACCTGACGTGTCATGTTTAGCTTTTTTGTTTAAAAAAAAACGTGTTGAACAACACAATGTGGACAATAAAAAAGCAAAAGAAAATGGTGGCTTAACTACCAACTACAGGAGGTTAATCATACAGTACAGTTGGACGTCAGAGCCACTGAAACTGATACACATTTTACAGCAAAGTTTCCAAAATGATATTTAGTTGTACTATAAGCGATGTAGCCAATTTTAGCACTACAGAACCATTTTTTTAATGAAGTTAAATTAATTAAGAACACTGATGTTGATATGCTTAAAAAATTACTTATGTAAGCAAAACAAGTTATGGCGTCGACGCATTTGTGCTGTGGCAAGAAGAATAAGCAGTTAATTATGCAGGTTCATAAAATAATTAAAATAAATTAATCCAATTTATGTGTTAGGTTCAAAACAAGCTCAAGAAGAACAAGTTTATTCAAATAGATAGATTCACAGCTTGAATCACAGATAAGATTACACACAATAGATCACAGATAATCCACAGGTTAGGTTACAGATTTACAGATAAATTCAACAACTTGAATCACAGATTTCCATCAAGGACAACATATTCAAAGGATAACTAGCTCACAGGTTCACAGATAACTAGCTTACAGACATCTAGTTCACAGATAGCTAGTTTACAGATTCACAGATAACTAGCTTACAGATAGCTAGTTCACAGATAACTAGCTCACAGGTTAACAATAAACAGCTTACTAAGTTATTAGATAATTAGATTAAGAACAGTTTTGTCCCTTATTCAAATAGAAAGAAAAAACACATTAACAGTACCTTGATAACACGATGAACTTGGATATAAACAGCTTAGCACACGAACTTCAACTTAACTCAGTCACATGGCGAGACAGCAAACAAAGGACACTGAATTAACGAAAAACGGATAGCGGATCGTGGATTAAAAAAGGAAATGTCATGTTGGACACAACATATGTTATTATATTCTGCAGGTCATATGCTTTTCACGCAAGTAAACTATACGGTGTCGATTAGGCTTTGTCTCTTCATACGACGCCAATGTCCGGTTTCTTTTACAATGACAATGTTTATGTCATTTTTGATGAGCATTTGAGATACGCGCAGGCAATTAATAGGTGTAAGAACGTCGGCAGAGGTGGAACTTTAGCCAGACATTTAGATGATGCTGCTTATCGAAATTTACGTTCTCACGTTAACGATGGTACGCAATACTGGATTGGTTTAAGCAATCGACACCAACATACAAACACAACTAGAGATTGTCTTCTATGGGCTGGAAGCCAACTTTGTGCCAATGTACATCCCTTGCAAATTTTGAACCAACCTAATTCTCAAAGATGCAGAGCTGTATCAGTAAAGTGGGAAACAAATCAGCAACCGAGCATTCCACAACCTACTATCACGAGATGTGCGATACACAAACCTTTCATTTGCCAGTTTCCCATTCTTAGGCCTGCTCTAGCAACCCTGACTACGACTTCGTCATCAACAGCAAGTTCATTTGTAACCGCATTGATAGCTGCACTGTCCATCACGGGATTGCTTTTGATATTTATGATGATTTTATTTTTATGTTATTGCACGAGAAAGGGGTGGTGCAACAAATTCCAACGAGTAGGAATCTTACATGCTAGAAGCAATTCTTCGAAGTCTTCGAAAAATCACAATATTAAAGAAGCACGAAAAAAAACAAATCATAATAGGTAAGAAGTCTGGTAAACAGTGTTCAACTTTTTTGATGTTACTGTATGAGGATTAGGGTGGGTCGTTTTTAACTTTTTTTGAAATTTACGAACGGCTAGTGATAAAAAGTGGCACATGCATGAAAAATTCGTGTGCACAAAATATCAGCTGTTTGGGAGTGCATCTTCTGTCCCCGCAGGAGGGTCAAAGTTGCAATTTTTCAAAAAAAGCATGGAATTTTACATAACTGTTTTAATAAGTTTGTTTATGGCTAGCTATAATTTGGTAGTTGGATGTACCTAGAACAGTGGTTCTCAACCTTTTTAGCTCATGGACT